>VURO01001325.1:35041-49486 GCA_015108175.1 Pelvicachromis taeniatus
TATACAGATGCTCTATCTGTATATGGGTGACAAATTTAAGAAAAATCCAATCAAAAGTGTCTCAGCAAGTACAGAAAGTGCCACCACATGACAAATACAGATCACGTATTTAATATCTAACAAAAGAGAGTTCCTGTGCAATCAACAATGAAACTATATTGTACTTGTTTAACCTCTGTATGACAGTATTTAACCCTTCCAGAGGCACACATGAGTACACAGATAATGGTATTTTGGCACTAAACAATCTATAGCATCTGAAATTATTGTACTGAGGAATAAATAAGTTTGTGGGATCACAAGTTTTCAAGTTTTGACTTAGAAATATGAAGCCAATAAACTTTTCAATAAACAGGGGCGTTGTTGCTACAGTTAGTTAGTAGTATTTCATAGCTAATAAATAAACATTAATAAATAATTTATTCTGTGATATTATGTTATCCAATCCCACAAAGATTCTTGAAGGTGCTTATCTCATACACATTTTTTTTCAGATAAAAGAAAATTGGGAAACATAAATATTTTTAGAATTTAAAAGAATCTTCATATCTTAAAAATACAATGACCAAAATTTGGGTTTTATGTCCGAATTTAATTCTGTTACAAGTAAAAGATAATGAAAGCTTAATACGTAAACACAATTATCTCCCTGCACCAGGGCTGAACTAAGGTCGTTATTTAATACTACATGTATTATGGTTTATGGTGTATTTTCAGCCTGGTAAATATTACGTCTTCTTCCTTACCACACTGGCTGGAGGCTCTTCAGGCTTTTTCTCTGGTTCTTTGACTTTCGTCTTGTCGATACTGATGGGCACAGCCTCCAAACACAACAGCTGGACCAGCAGCAGCGCGCCGGCGAGAAAGGCCCGGCTCCCCCACATCTACAAACGAGAACAATCACTGTAGTGCCGGCAGAGGTGACGTGTTTTAAATTTTACAATATCTGAAGATATACATCCTCGTGTTTCCAAGTGTGTAAGCCTCATCGTGTACCCAGCTTCCTCATTTTGAGCTTCATCGAGCAGCCCATTCTAATCTCCACACACTGAAAATTATTGGCTAATAATAATAACCAGAGGAAGCTGTTGGTGTTAGCCTTTAGCACCGTCACTGACAGATTTAGCGTTTAAGTGCCAGGCATGGAGAAATGAGACACTCATGTAACGTTACACCGTGAGCCTGAGCAGCAGAGCCTACACAGCATTTTCCTCACGCTCAGCGTGGATTTTGAAGCTCCACTAAAGAGCCCCATAGACAGATATGTCGCCAGTATACTCACTTTATTATGAACACAGGACCTCATCTACTCTACCTTCAACCCGTCGCTTCCTCTCAGCTGGAGAAGTATCGGCAGCTTCCACCAGTGCGCTGGTCAGGGTAGCTTGTATGGTGGTTAACCTGATTGGTCAGTTGGGCGGTCTGTCAAAAGCACTAGCATGTTGCGTTGCACTGAATCGTACGTGGCGAGTTGACAGCAGAGCAGGTGGGCGGGTTTTCTGGTTTCTCATATACGGCACCACACGGAAAGAAAATAAATCGGAAAATTCACTCTGGGTGTGGATGAAACTTATACTAACTTGTTTATTTAAAACACACACTTGTATTTTTTCTTCTTTAAAGCTTTACGATTTTAATTGTAGTTTTCTAATTATATGCCCATTTCAGTATTTGATTTTTGTTTTCAACTTAGCTCATTTAAATGTAGCTTTTTAAAAAATCTGTTCTAAATTTAGTTTTTGTTTATTTAATATAATACACGAGCATTTGTCACGGATAATTTATCAGAATATGCTGTACATTATAAAAACACTGACATCCCAGTCTTAAAGATACAGAACTCTGCAAACTCTTCAGCGATCCCTCATTTTTTAAAATATATTTTGCTAGGAAGATGGGAAATATTTGCAGTGATTTATTGAAACACATATATAAACATATGTTTAAATGCAGTATAAAAGGCAAAAACAAAGTTTGTACAAGTCTAACAAGCTTGAAAGTGAATATTTCTTATGACCACCTTTATTTTACAACACAGTCTGAACTCTCTTATGCAAGCTTTCTTGCAGTTTCTTGAAGTAAAATTCAGGATTCAGGAATAGTTCTCTAGGTTTGTAGGAGGACTCTCAAAGCTCTTCTTTGGATGTTAGCTGCCTTTTGTTGTGTATAATTCCATTCATAATTCAACCAGTTTTTATATTAATTCCACTGTCTGAAATGCAGCCCCCAAACATGACAGAGCCTCCACTTTGTTTTATACATAAACCATCTGAAAAATAGTCAGGTACATGGCTAGAAAACAAGTAAAGGAGCATCCAGTGTTCAAAGAAAAACTTCAAAGACCTTCAGAAAATCTGTTATTAAATTACAAATGCTTGGAAATGAAAAGTGCAAATTGAGTACTTGAATAAATGTATAGCTAACCAGTTCCAATGTTGGGACTTCACCAGCAGCTTTAAACATTTAATACTTTAGGTCATGGGGACAGGAGTTTGTAAATGACACAATTTCTTCAGTCAGTGTTCGCTTTACTTTGCGGGGGGGAAAAAAAACCCCTAGGTGCTGCTCTGCCTCAGTATTTTTCTGAGCTCAGGAAGTAGCAGTCTGTGATTAATGGGACCAAGTTCACCTCTTACCCCGAGTCCTGTTCACTGGCCTCATGGGAAGATCGTACATGAAACTTTGTGTGTGTGTGTGTGTGTGTGTGTGTGTGTGTGTGTGTGTGTGTGTGTGTGTGTGTGTGTGTGTGTGTGTGTGTGTGTGTGTGTGTGTGTGTATATAGAACATCAAACTGTACTCATCATCTTACAGGCTGATTAGCTATGAATATATGACTGCTACTCACTCCCTTTTGTGTCTGTCATTTGTTTTGTCTGTCTGTAAAGAATTGATCCATTTTTAAAGCCTGTTCATTATAGAGCCACAATACTTTACAGGTGTGTAGTTGGAATATAAACGAAGGTCATGTTTTAAATATTGGGGCAAAAAGAAAAGGGTGCTGGAAGTAGCAGAAAAAGCAAGTTCTAATTTTACACTCTTGTCACATAGTTGATTAATCTATGCGTAACTCTGGTGTTATAAACATATAATATTTTCCATAGTGGATGTGAAAATTCACGGCTACTGCAGTCTCACCACAAGACGGTCTGTAGCACATCTCAAACTTAGTCCTGTTGGTGTAGATTCAGCCATCTGTAGTGAAAGACTGTCAGCCCAGAAGAGGGCGCTGTTGATATGTGTTGGCTGCATCGATTATTGCCATCATTTTGACTTCTCTAAAAGTACTGAGTGTTTAGTTTAGTTGGTCAAATATGCTTGAAGGCAAATGACATTAAAATCAGCCATGAAATTGTGCACCTTGCTAGCATTGATTCCTGCTGCTGTGGTTTAATTACCTGTGAATCAGCATGTATGAAAGCCTAATTACAAAGGAAATGTTGAAACTCTGTTCTCCTTTTTCGCGCTACATCTTCAACAGCTGATTGGACCAGGACTGAAAGAAGACTTAGATCTGCTGCCTGCAAGTTGTATAAACATTAGCTTTCTGCTGGAATTATGGCTGATAGAATAAAAATACATCGAAGACTTTGGAGCTTTGGCAGGGACAGCAAGACAATGAATCAAATTTCTATCTGGATAAGTGAGCTAATGACTAAATATAACATCCCTGCTCTTTAGATGACAGTGTAATAGTTCACTGAGTTGGAAGGCAATTATTCACTGTCATAGATCATAACTGGAATTGATAGTGGAAGAACACTAGAGTGGATGGGACGATCAGCATTTCTTTTTAATCAGCCACTATATCACAAAATGTGCTGCCTAATGAAAAGAAGGCTACTGTCTAAATATTACCCTACAGAGTGCGTTAATAATTTAGGAACCTGTACACACTCATTTATATACCTTACTCTGCTGACATGAAGGTGCATTTTAAAAAAAAAGCATTTCGGAAAAGATGCTATTGATTTCCTATGAAGGCTTCTGCCAACTAGATTAGGATCCAAATGATTCCTCGCTGAAGAGCTGGAAGTCAGAACAAGGGAATCTTTATTTCATTTTCAGCTCAGCACCTTTAGCGAGCCTAAGTAAGTGATTCAGCGGGAGGAGGCTCTCTGAGGAGAAGACAATAACATTGAGTCACCTTGCTGCATTGTGAGCCTCTGGCAGGCAAGAGGCAGGATTCAGCAGCAGTAGCAGCAGAGATCATACTGCAGAGCTGCGCTGGACTGCGCAGCAACTAAGTGTGTATTTGTTTGTGTAAATTAGCATGTATAGATGGCTGTCTACACGGTGGGGATGATAATAAATCATAGCAAGGTCAAATAACAGCAATTGAGTTTGGCTATGAGATGATTAGGCTGCAGTGCATATGGTGTTTCAGCACTCTGTACCTGATTGTGCAGACTGGTTGAGGAATGCACAACAAGTTGAATCAAATGAAGTGTAAATGTAATGTTTGGTGGTATTTATGATTAATGTAGACACAGTTTGAGTTCCTTCAGTTGCTGCTGCCTGACCTTTGTACAGTATAGAGGGAAAGTTCCAAAATGCATGACATTTTTATCTGCAGTGAGCTGTAACTGGGTAGTGATGTTATAATATCGTAACAGATGTAATAATACATTTCATCATTCACACATTTTGTTTGTTTCTTTAAGAAAAAATCAAGCTAGGCATGAGAAAAGAATCTCTGATAAATCTGCCTATGTACAGCACAACAGTAGTGTGCAAAAGTCCTCACATTTCTTTATATTGTGCTTCCAGGCAGCTAGCCTTTCCTGTACCTTTTTAAAAGTAGTCTTGAGCAATCGGTGTTAAAGCTTTCTGAAAGTCTTTCAATATTTTTAGTTGGACTTCATTTGCTTTTAAACTCATGTTCAGTCCTTGTACCTGACCATTTTAAAAGGAATGTTTATTTTATTTGTTAAACACATTAAAATTCACCCATGAATGACCTATAGCCAACTTTAAATTGTATCTTTAGGCACTTTACTAGGTTTACTACGTTACTAGCAGTAGAAAGATGGCTGTCAAGAAGCCATTCTTAAAGAAGGGAACCAGGGAGAAAAGGCTGAGGTATGCCAAATTAAACAAAAACTGGGCTGAAAATCAGTGGCAGCAAGTCATATGGAGTAATGAAACAAAATTTGAAATGGTCCAAATCCTCATCAATATGTAGGTCGAGTAGAGACCATCCACAGCCATTTGTAACAGACAGTGAAGGCTCTATTATGGTTTGGGGCTATATTTGGTGTTGGAGATTTTTGTCAAAGTTCTTGGAATTATGAATGCAGAAAAGTGCCATCAGATTTTCATCCACATAAGAATACCACCTGGAAATTGTGCAACATAACAAACATCAAAAGAAAGGCCTTGAATGTCCTTCAGGAAGCCTGGAGAACTTTCCCTGAAGACTGCTTACGGAAACGTTAAGAAAACCTGCCTAAGAGAGTTCAAGTAAAATAATGGTGGCCTTTCAAGCCAGTCAGAATTGCACAAACTCATTTTCTCTTTTTGGTAGCAAAATATAAAGAAATGAGGAAGCTCAAGAATGTTTTACTGTACTATCTATAAAGTGTACATTTATGAAAAGTACTCCCAATTCTTTCACTGAAATGGTTCCTTGGAAGTAGATCTTCTTTAGTTAATAATTACATTATTAAATGCCATATATTATCAGAAATCCTACAGGTTAGAAATAATTTATGACCCAAATGAGTTTTATTTTTCTTTTATGTAGGTAAGAATTTGGGAGATTTTCAGTGTAACAATGTCTGCAAGGCTGATAAAGGTAAAATAAAAGATAAGCTTTTGATCCTCCGCTGTGCCTTGAACCACTGAGGAACAACAAAACCTCCCCAAAGCAAGTCAGGATCAGATAAAGCACATGTTATTACACAATGAGGGTCATAATAATGATGATACATTAGTATGAGAGAGCTTGGGAGGATGAGATGAAACCGTGCTGTTTGTCTGTTGTCTTTTGGTCAGCAAAATAGCTCCTGTGCCAACACCACTGTGACTTTGAACATTGCCTGCCCAGTGAAAATTTATGAGCAGCGGCGGTAAATTGGGCAGGTCTGTTTGATGCAGTGTAAGCATTATTGTAATGTGTCATGGTCAGAAAGGCTTTCTGTCCTTAAAGCTTGACTGCAGCACCAGTGAAGGTGATGCGAGGCTGACAAGCAGCACCTAAAGCTTCCAATTAATGCAGGGACATATATTCAACCTGACCTGTGGACATGTCAGTTCACAGCACACACATATATATATATATCCTGACTTTTCATCACTCGAGTCCTTTGTTTTCCATTGGAGGAAAAATATCAAAATGTAAGCATTTATCTGTGGTTGCTCTTATATCACTTTTGTGTAGTTTTTATGTGGTACATTGAGGGTCATTCTTTCATAAAAGGGAGAAGACAGTTTCTATGAAATTTCAGCAGAACTCATTTCATTATCTTCTTGGTATCCTATATTAATGAAAAGGGATTTTTTTTTTGGCAAGAAACGTGAATCAATAGACAACTTTATCTACATTTGTATTATTTTTATTGTTCATTGTAAAGATTGTTTTAAGAAAATTAAAAAAAAAGAGGGGTTATTGCAATGTTTATTAATATGAAATTAGTCTAAACTGGTGACTTTGGTCCAGCTTTTATTAAAAGAGCCTTACAGAAGACTCGTGGCATTTTCACCCTGATGTTAGACAAGCCCCAGAGCACCTAGCCCTGAAAATCTTTTATATTATGATTATTTTTTCCTTGCTTTTCCTTCATATTTTGCTGCATTCTCCCCAAACTATTAATAATCTAGGTGGATTGATGAAGATGGGAAAAATATTATTGTTTGGCCACCTGTTAGTAATGAGTGGTCACAAGAACAATAACTTGTTGTCTCAGCTGTCTCTGTAACGCAGCACATCCTGATTGAAGTGCGTAGGATACACTGTGTCAAACTAAAGAGCTTTATGGAGGCTTAGCCTGTCTTCTGACAGAACGATATGCTAGAATTGCCTGGTAAGAACAAAAATCAATATTGTAGGGTAAAATAAGATGATTTAAATCTAGCCCGGTCAGTGTGATCAGTAAACATGCCCCATCATGTGGCCACCCAATAATATCTAACAACTTAACTTCTTCCCAGTCCTTATTAACTCATGGCCTCGGGTTATTGATCTTGTGCCTGTAAGCTAATAACTGCTGGGCATGCAAAAATATCTCATGGCCACCGACTGATACTTTTATCACCTATGTCACCAAGGCAGCCACATCAAAAAAGTAGGAACTGAAAAGCAGATTAGAAACTGTTGAGGGATACTTTCCCCCGTCCGATAGCACATGCATTTGTGTTCTGCACAGAGCAAAACTCATTTAGAAAAGGAAAAGCCATACTTCTGTAATACTCAATGACGTACGCTTTTTTTAAACTGCAAACATTTTAATTACAAGTTCATAAAAACATCAAATGTTTTGTGGTGAACATAATTATCCATGCCCCAACACACATGTCAACTCAGTCAGCAGCTGCACAGTTTCTCTTGTGGCACTGTGCACTTGTACAGGCAGAGCAGATAAACCAGAAAAGGGAAAAGCGTAGGAAGTTATTAGGGATTTCTTTTTCCAGTCTGCAAACTTAAGTAAGTTGTTAGCTGTTTTTTTTCTTCTTCATGTTTATATGGATTGTAGGCCATGCTGGCTGTCCATGTTGTTTTTAGTAGTCTGATATCCAGCAAGAATTGTCAGCTCCTTACACTTTAATCTGGACCAAGCAAACACAAAGGAGAATAGAAAAGTCAGTCATACTGACAAATATTCAATTTGTCAGAATAATTATCTGAAAATAATAGCAAGAATGCCCAAAAACCTCACTGCTGTTACCTGCTGTCTGATTTTTGTGTTATCCTTTATATCAGGGATGGGCAATTGATTTTTCCCAAGGGGTCACATGGGAAACTGGGACTATTATGGAGGGCCAGGCCAATAAGTTGAACTCAATTCAGCCATCCATCCATTTCCTACCACTTACCCGACTCATAGGGGCCGCAAACAAGACAAGATACGATAATGTGAAGGTGGATTAAGACAAATTAAAACATAATAAGACAATATAAATGCAAAGATGTCATTAAAAACAAATCAAATGTCAATATTGACACCTTTATATGCTTATCGGTGTGGCCCTCCACAACAGTCCCAGTTTCTCATTTAGCCCGTTGGGAAAATTCATTGCCCACCCCTGCTTTACAGTAATACTTAATTAACTAAACCATAACAAGTGATGCATAAAAAGAAAGTGTAAATAGAAGATGTGATACAAACATTTCCTTGATGGGGAACACAGAGCCCCCACCACCAATATTCCGATGAAACCCATGCACCCACGTTTCTCTCATTGCATTTCTCCAAAACAAAGATCAGTTAAGCAGGATGATACGTTTCAGATTTATTTAACATATAACCACAATTCTTTGATGTTTTGCTTTCATGGGTGAATTCTAGTACTTCTACTTTCACAACTGGGCCACCGAAAAACTGAAATTATTTCAATCACTAGCCTTGCAAACTCCCCATTCCCAGGCGCCAAAGCTTTCATCCGGTTCATTTCTAGCTCACCCACTATCTCGTGCTTGCACTTTTTGGTAAGATTGTACGACTTAATTTATTAATTTCTTATGCAAGTATCAGCTCTGTTTTTAATCATTTGCCAGACCGCTACTTAAGAGGACCCGGTTGCTCAACAAAACGCAGTCTTGCAGGGGAGGTCGTCTGTTGCTCTGTTTGGTATTCGTCCCCTTTAAAAACTATGCAGCCCTAGCGGCGGTATTTGTGGGCTCCCTGGAAAAAGTCTGCGGAGAGGGAGAGGGGGGACGAGCCGAGCTGGAGTCGAGAGATCATGGCGGCACCTCTCGGACGGGACACCCTACCTGACTACTGGTCATATGGAGTTTGTCGAGATGGTCGAGTGTTCTTCATTAAGTGAGCCTTTTTACTTGTTCTGCTATGAGTACTTTACGAGGCGGTGTGAAGGGCTTTTTTTTCCCTCCCTCTCGTTGTTTTATTAGCGTTCAGTAACAGGTGTCTTTCTTGCAGTGATAAAACTCACAGCACTACTTGGCTACATCCGCGCACTGGCGAACCTGTTAACTCTGGACACATGATACGTTCAGGTACGCCACAAATTATCTGATTTTGCAGGATACCAGCGGGATATTTTGCTTTTGCTGCAGTGTGCAGCGGGTCGCTCAATGTGTTCTTGTTCGTGTTATAGATTTACCAAGAGGCTGGGAAGAGGGCTTCACGGAAGAAGGAGCCAGTTACTTCATCAAGTGAGTGGCTTTTGTGCATTGTTGCCTTGTTTGGTCGTGTAGAAAAAAGAAAAAAAAAATCAACTCATGCAACCTGGTTGAGTTGATCGGTGTTAAAGTGCTCTATGTGCAATGCTTTCCTCCTCCTCCTTCTCTCTGCTGCTCTAATACGTCCGATGCACTATTACAAACAAACTACATTAAAGGCTGTATTGTAAACACACTGATTTATCTGAGAGCTGCATGTAGATGACAGGGAAAGCACACACTAACATATGGATTAACTCACTGGGGTCCCATTAGATAGGTGAAACCAATTATCTCTGCCTGCATCGTGAACGGAAAGTGACAGAGCCTAGCAGGACAGGAAGGAAGGCTATTAAAATTCTCCTCACATCCACCATGCAGGACCTCTACTCACTCCGATAGGTGTGCAGACTTAGTGTGTGTAAGTGTGCGTGTATGTGCAGATGTGAATGAGAGAGAGAGAGAGACTGTAAAGGTTGGCGGAGAGGGGTGTGACCATGTGGTGACAGAGATGTATGGCATGATTGCATTATTGAAGCAGAAAGGACAGAATTTTCAAAGTCACATGCAGCACTCTGAAGTTTTTTACCTGCTTTTTCTCAGATGTTCACATTAAAGCAGCAGGATTCTGGATACAATTTGGCTTCAGTGGAAGGCAACCGAGAGACACATTTTTTTTTTTTTTTTGGAGAATCTAGAGCTACTGTTGTATTTACTGTAGATTATATTATGCAGTGGGTTATTGGACGCTGGTCTGCGGCTGTCAGTGTATATCAGACAGTAACTATGATGGGAACCAGTGCAGGAGAGCAACCCGGAAATCATGCCCAAATCAATCAGATAAGTCGGGCTAACATTAAAGCCTACTACGACATAACCTGGAGACATCTGCATTGGATGTGGCTCATTGTTACAAATCCCACCTCCCACCCAGACATGTTATCCCATTGCCCTTTTAATTTGCTCCAGTTGTTGCATATGCAATGGCTATATGGATAATTTTACATCCTCAAAGCTGCAGTCTCAGCATCAGGCTGATTGTTACTCAATGACATATGGTACTCTGCAGATACCAGTTAGCAGCTCTGTCTCAATAATGTGGACACTTTGTATCAATGACTTTTATATTCAGAAGTGTAAATCTGCGTATCCGAGATGTTGCAATAGTCACGTATCACAGCACGCAAACTCTTTCCTTCTTTTACCTTTTCTGTATCCAAAGACGCCTTTAAAAAGGCTTTTAAGTGGTTCCAGCTAACAAATTTGTTGCTGATGCATATTATGTACAGAATAAAGGTCTTTGTTTATCCCCTCATTCGCTCACTTTTTCTCTGTAAGAATGAGAACAATACAGCAGTGAGACTGTGTGATGTATGGCATCCTAAATGTCAAGGCTGTGAAATCACTCAGCTACTTGTTGCCCGTTTGACTTGGTGGAAAGATCCTGTTTTGCTTTTGTTTCTTTGTTTTGGAGACCTTATTTCTTGCGGGTTCAAGGGTTGGAAAGGAACTCACCAGCGCTGTCTTCTGGTACCATTCAGCTTATTATGAGCACCAGCTGACCTTTTTCCATGTAAATGAAAACCAAATGATGCAAAAAAAAAAAAATCTATCAGCTAGTTATAGTAAACAATCGTTGCCCTTCAACTTCTGGGGTACCCTCGAGGTCTTGTGGTTTTTGTGGATTGGGTTTGCACTAATGCATTACTTGCATGCTCAATTTGATTAGGATCGTTAAATCTTGGGGTTATGTCATTGCCGTAGGCTCTTCCTGGTGTTCCTAAAGTCTTACCTGTGCAGTTTCTGAGCTGTGGTGGCACTGGTAGAGGCTGTTGTTGGTCGGTGTGCTTGGTTTATGTGTATCAACAGATCTTTGCATTGTAATATAATGGCCACTATTTGTTGATCTCTGTCATCTAATCTGCTTTATTAGATTACATAAAAAAAAAAAACTTGGATAATTTGGTAATTAGAACCTCATGATGACTTTCTTCAGCTGAAAGACTCCACCATAGCTTCTTTAATATATTTTTTGAGTAAACAACTTGTAGTTTTATTGGAATGAAAGAGCTGGCATTCAAATATAATTTTATCTGTTTAGAGATCAGTTTTTCTGAAAAATGTGAAAATGATTGCTCGATAAATGATCAAATACAGAAAACAAAAGGTTACCAAAATGCACATTAAAAATCACTTGATGTAGCCCCAAGTATAAGTTTTACCAAAAAGGAAAGTTTTAGGTCTAATTTTAAAAGAAGACAGTCTCCTGTCTGTCTCCTGAATCTAAACACGGGGAGCTAGATCCACAGAGGATGGACCTGAAAGCTAAAGGCTGTGCCTCCCATTCTACTTTTAAATACTCTAGGAACCACAAGTAAGCCCACAGTCTGAGAGTGAAGAGCTCTGTTGGGGTGATAGGGTACTATGAAGTCTTTAAGATAAAATAGGGACTGATTACGCAAGACCTTATATGAGAGGAGAAGCCAATATGGGAGAAATATGCTCTCTATTTTTAGTCTTTTTTTTTGGACAATCTGATAATAATGATGATTAACAATAGTCCGGCCTAGAGGTAATAAATGCACAAACTAATTATTCATTATTTCATTTTTCTCTCCCTCTTTGTCTCTTCTGCAGTCAGCAGAGATGCACAGAGGCAGCTTTACTCTTGCCACCCCACCGTTAGCACTGCAGCAGATGGATAGCACTACAGTAACAGCCTATATACAGTAGAAACTGGTGATAAATTGAATAAAAGAGTAAAAGTGGGGATTTGCCCTTATAGTCAGAGAAAACAGAAAAAGCAAACAAAGCAAAACTAAATGAGTATTTTTTTCTATTTATTCGATTTCATCATGTTAAACATGGGCAAATGAGGAACCAATCAAATTTTGGTAAACTGTGAAATTGGACATTAACCTTATCAAGAGAAGAGCCCTCAAATTTTGTCAAAAGAATCCCTTAATCCTCAAACACCTGGCAGATTCTACCATTCACAAGCCGGGTTACTTATTACAGCTTTGCTTGGCAAAGCTGAAACACTAATGACAGTGACGACGGCTTCAACTCAGACACTCTATAAACAATGTAATGGGCTTGATTACTTGGACTATGGGTCTGTTTCAGACCACTAAAATGATTATGTATTCGTTTTTAGTTGACAGCAACTCAACATTTACAGTATTGTATTTATCCCACAGGGGTAACCATTAGTAATGGCTTTTTTTTCATGCTCTGTGTAGACATTGATGTGTGTTTAATTAATAAATCTCACTTTAACATCAACTTTTTGAGAAACTTTATGAGTTGGACTGTTAGCACGTCTGTTTGATATAATGCCTTGCTTTTCTTATCGCTGAGTTTTCCAGGAAGTATGCAAGACCCCCCCCCCCCCAAAAAAAAAAACCACACAAAAAAACCAAGCACTGAAGTCCACATGGTGCTGCCCTGACAACAGTCAGTGGATTTGGTGTGTGTTGATAGTAGAACTTGGCTGACTTGAAGCACAAAGAAGGGATTGTTCTGACACCATGGCTATTGCAAAACTCGCATTTACTTACACCTCACTGCTGGTGAGCCGTGCAGCCTTCAGCCCATAACTACCTGGTTAATGGTTACTGATGTTATGTTCCAAGTTTCCAAAAGTGTAACATTTTATGATTTTCTCAGCTGATCTGAGAATGATTTACTTAGGCTCACATGTTGTACAAATTAAGTATGTTTTCATTACGAACTTTTACTCACAGCACTTCTGAAACACCCACATTATTTTGAGGCTGAACTGTGGAAAGGATCAAATTGTCCAAGCTAATGGGTGAGACTGTTGTCATGTGTGGCAGCAGATTGAAATAGAGTTCGTCAGGCTGTCATACTTCCAGCAAATCTCCCAGGGAGTGACCCAATTTCGCAACCATCTTCCAAAATCAGCCCGCTTCAATCCCTGAACATAATGCTACAGATGAAAGAGGTCTGTGTCTTTAGTCGGGCGGGTGTAGATTAATCTAAGTAAAAGGAAAGGAAGACAATTTTGGAAACGGTTAACAATTTTTTAATAACCTTCTATCATGAATAGTTTTGTTTTGCAGTTCCAGCTGTAAAATGTCACGGTCACCGAACCGCTCTGTCTATGTGCTTAAAACAATCGTCTTGCATCACGCTAGGGGCCATGGGAGAGTGGCGCCGCACATACCAGGTATAAATATTGGCCATCAGGCATGAAAAGAAGTGTGGGCTTATCTGGATTGCTCTGGGCTCACTAGGCCAACGACCCTCACTGTGAAATCCTGAATACCCGGCTCCCGCTCACCCAGTCTTTATTCTAAGGATTTGGGCCAGCATGTGCACTCATGCCTTGAGTTGCGGTTGCTCACCCTGTGAACAGTTCAATATTTGGTTGGCAAGACATAAAAGACATGATATTCCGAATAAACAAAAACAAAAAAAAGATGCTTGAGTAGCCTCTTCTTGCAATCCCAGCATCTCACACCTCCCCTGTCATTACTTTGAGAGCAATTTAGTACACCTGGAGGCCTGTGAGACCCATACCCTTCACATCCATTACAGCAAACCATCTGCTGTTTACAGATGTTTATACTCTGTCTTTAAGGAGGCAGATAGAGTGGTGGTGGTATTTAACCAAATGACCTTCCTAAGCAAACTCCAATTGGAATTTGTGTCTCACATACACACATAATAATGACGTGTAAGCCTGTGAGAATGAAAAGAGTTTGAGTTTGCTTCTGAAACAAACTACAGTACATTAAAGTATACCAAATTTTCTACAGGCACAGTTATAGCTGACTTCAGGTCAGTGGGCAGCTTGTTCCAAAGAAGCACCCTCAGCACACTTAGATCCAATTCTGGGAATAGTTAAGAGATCTGCGTGTGATGACTTGTTTACCTTATCTTTGGCTGTTTGACTGTTTAGGTCTGTTTAATTTATTAGATTTAGGAAAAATGTGGTTTGGCTTGAAATATAAAAACTAGACCATGACTATGCTTTTACAGTCAGGTCCCCCTGGTTTACAAATTAGCAGCCAGAAGAGATCAGGCTCACAGAATTACTTCTTAAAACTCATCTTTCTTCGCTTTAAAAAAAAAAAAAAAAA
>VURO01001326.1:0-15523 GCA_015108175.1 Pelvicachromis taeniatus
CCGATGTGTCATAGTATATTATGACAATGCTATATCTGAGGTAGTCTGAAGGAAAGGGTGACCACATCTCATTCCTTAAGCCCTGCTCAGTACAGCTGCTGTGGGTAAATCTGCTAGCAAAGTTTAACTCAGTGCGAATCAGAAGTCACTGCTCAAGTTTAAGTAGGTGGTCACTGAAAGCCACACAATATAAACTCGATTAAGACCCTTAGAAGCACAGTCTTGAAAAGCCTCTCTACTACAGGGAACGGATTCCCATGGCGAGAAGCCCTGTGGAGACGGTTACCATACCAACGGTCATTCAGACTCGGAGGTGTGGTCGGAACCCCTGATGGACCCTGCAGAACCCCGCAGGCCCAAACTCTCATTTAGTGACACGTAAGTAATAGTACACATCACTATGTGCACTTACATACATTTAATTGTTTATAAAGTTGGGTCCATTTTTTTTTACAGCTTCTGATGAATATGGGCATCAAGTTTAGACTTTCAGCTTTAATTTGAGAAGTGAAACAAAATAAATTTAGAGGCGCCTGAAGCGCTGCAGTTATTTTTATACACAGCGTCCTATTCATAGGGACGCTTCACTCCAAATCAGTTTCATGTACATATGTGTGCTACTTCTTCAATGTTTAAAGGTTCAAGGTTCAAGGTTCTGGGACTGATGCAGCTGTAGTGCTTTATTTATGAAGATGTTTCTGCTGATCGCATGATCCGGACTAAAAGAGCTCTTACCATAAAGGAACAGGCTGTCTCCAAAAACAAAGCAGAAATATCAAGAACACTAGGAGTGTTAAAATCAGGACACACTGTTGTGTTGAGTTTGGCAACATTAAAAATGGACATTGTCAGTGTGTGATCACAGGATTCTTTCCATAGTAAAGAAAACCCCCTTAACAACACACATCCAAATGAAGAACACTGCCTAGGAGGTAGGAGTGAGTAATATTATCCAAGCCTGTAATAAAGCAGAGACTTCACAAAAGCAAATACAGAGGGCTCATTACAAAGTGCAAACCATTCATAAGCCTCAGCGATAGAAAAGATAGATTAGGAATGTGGAGGCAGTATGAGACATGAGCGTGCATGGCTCCAAATGGTACTGGGCCACGACACAGTGTTTGTTGATGAAGTGACAGAATAGAGAATCAGGCAGGTAAAGTTTTATTTTCAGCTCAGATTCTGCCAAAGGAGGCAGTGTTGACTAGATGGTGCTAAGCAGGACAAATGAGCACTAACCTGCCAGATACCAGCAACAAAGCAACCCAGTTTTTGAGCGTAAAGAAAGGCAAAGTTAAATCCAGAAAAACATACAAACAACAGCTGAAGATGTAGTAAAAGCCAGACAAATCAGTATTAAAAGGGGAAACGCGCTCTTTGGTGAGGACCCTGGATGCAATGGTTTCTCAACAATGCACAACTGTAATACAGAGAAGTTTGTCATGTGGATAAAAACACAACCCAATGATTTTCAAAGCTTACAAAGCCATATTTTATTGACAGTAGGACAAAGAAAAAACGTATTAAATGTTTAAACTTAAACCCCCCAAACTGCATCTATTACAATAGTATGATTTCACTGTAGTTCCGGTGCTGAACTGGCGTTGCTCCAGTCCAGATATATAATCAACTGAAAACATCTGACACATCATGAAATGGCATAAAGATCTAGGACTGTTGAACAGCAAGAAACTTATATCAGACAAGAATGGGACAATGCTCCTCTGTCTCGAGGCGACGGCTGCTATTACATGTTTATAACAATTTTCTATTTAAACTGAAAGTCATTGTATAACTGTCCAAAAAAATACATAGGCCTAACTGTAAGTTATTACTAGATCATGTTAACTGCGGTGCAGTTCTTAGCTATGCTACTTGGGAAGTCAGTTCGTGCCTGCATGCCAGAGGCAGCAGTTGTCTCTGCCTGTGGTTCTCATGGCCTTGATGTCTCAGAAACACATTCAGGGAATTTCTTCCAGTTTGGCCCAAACTTTCAGTTACACCTATTAGTATTTAATCCTCAAGCGTTAAGGTCATTGAGACCTCACAAAAAAAAATTGGCAATAAATCAGGAGCACTTTTCTGATCATTAATCAATGCTATAACTGAGGAACTAGAGGTGACACTGTGATTGTGTTACACATTTCCTTGGAGAGTCAGTTGGTGAGTTTGTAAAAGCTTCAAACTGTGATGATTGTATAAAAAGTTCATGAATTTTATGATCATTCTTTGCATGTGTATTTTGTTTACTGTCATGGCTACAACTTAGTGTCCTGTCACAATCAATCTTATTTGGCTAAGCATGACTGCTTTTGATAGCTCTTTACTGAATATCTTCAAAGTCTTTGCTGCTCTACCGTTGGGACCCTCTCTTGTACTCGCACGTCTGCTGTAACAAAACTTATTTACTAGATATTAGCCTGTTAGTGTATGTCGATGGGGAAAGCTCTACCAGCCTTATCATTTGTCCAGATGTGTGTTAACATTGAAAGATGATACATCATCTTGCACATTCGTCCCAAAAGGCTTGTGCATTATTCATGAAACAACATGTCTTGTTGTTATACTAAGGTTACGCTAAGCCTGAGGTATGTATACCTAAGTAGATGACTGTGTATAGCTCACTGCGAGCTACTTGTAGTCCGTGATTATGCAAATCTCTCTCTGTGATGCAGGGTGTTGTTTTCAGGTTTTGTTAAACAACATGTCAGTGCAGACATGCTCTTTATGGTCTTTATTATTTGTCACTGTTATGTTTCCAGGGTCCACAGTGCTGACTACTATATGCAGGAGGCCAAGAGACTGAAGCACAAGGCTGATGCTTTGGTAAGATGTCGCGTGACCCAACACTTCACTGAAAATCATGACTCAAAGATTTGGGTAGATGCGCACCTTCAGCGCTCGGTGCTAAAGCACAGGAGGCAGACACGCAATAAAAGCAAAAACACGATTAGAAAACGCGCAGTGTTAACATCGACAGTCTAGACTGTAATTATGTGTGCACTGTAAGTCTCAGTAGAATGAAAATCTATTTGGTACCAAGGACCGTACTGTATATTTTGTGTTATTTATTGCACCATTTGTCTCTAAGGGGACATTGCATTCAAGGACTGATGATGTCTGCAAGATTATACAATATCAAAAGAATTATCAGACCCCCCCCCCAAAAAAACTGTGAAATGAGATTTATTTAACTTGGTATTTATCTTATGTTTACGAGTTGTTTCCTCAGATTTATCTAGGGAGTTGCATCTTAGTGGGAGATTATTCAAAGAGGCTGCTGTGCTTCTGCCACAATGCCGTCAAGACATCGCTTATTCTAGCGCTTATTCACATTATCTGTCTCTCTCTCTGTACCTCCTCTGTTACATCTCCTTTCATTTCACATTTGTCTCTGTTTCCTGTTTCCTTTCCTTTCTTGTCCCCTGCCTGCAGATGGACAAATTTGGGAAAGCAGTGAACTACGCAGACGGCGCTCTGTCTTTCATAGAGTGTGGAAATGCTATGGAGCGAGATCCACTAGAGGCCAAATCACCGTATACAATGTACTCTGAGACTGTGGAACTAATCAGGTAGGGATGGACAGAAAAAGATCAATAAAGGCGCTCTAGTTTCCTAGCAGGTTAGTAGAATAGAATTGATCTGTGATTTTATTTTGAAAAGCTTCATCAAAGCAATGTACTACCTGGTAAAACCCTGTGATTTTGAGAAAAGCAAGGACTGTTTGAGAAAAAATGTTAATATTTTTTCACGTGTTTCAGTCAGAGTGATTATTTTCTTTGTCCCATGATTGCCAAGAGTAAGGAAACCAATTTTGAGAACAAAATTACATATTCTGACAGAAATGAGTAAGGACTAGGGTCATCACTGGCAATGACTTTGACCTCACAGCATTATTATATAAAGAGGGGATGTCAAATATAAGGCTTGGGGGCCAGAATCGACCCAGCAAAGACTCCAAAGTGATTTTGACATCCCTGATGTAAAACCACTAGCATGATAGGCGCTGACAGAGTTTTACTGAATGTGACTATACAGCAGCAGCTACATATTCTCATGAACTCTAACCATAGATTTAACTATAGTTAAGAGTTCATGACTATAAAAATGAGGTACCTTGATTAGAGGATGTGTGATTTGTGAGTGTATCGAAGGTGGTGCATGATCACCTTTTTGTCTGTCGAAAAGTCAAACATTTTTAAATAAAAACATCCACAGACATGTAATTTGTTGCACTGCAGGATCTCTGCAGGTTTTCATCTTTCGAGAGCTGCTGAGTGTAACTTTAAGAGAGCAAACTGAGAATAACTGATGACTGCTAAGTGTGAAAGCTGACTTGTTGTGAGGAGGATGGAGTAGTGGGACAGAGTCTTTTAACTCAAGTGCTCAGGTTCAAGATCTGCTAGCCTACACTCATCTATTCTGCTGTAGGGTCCTTGAGCAAAACACTGGCTTTTTACCAGCTGCACTGACTGTGACCTCTGAACTCCCTGAGAGAAGTAAAGGACAGGAGTTTCTCTTCAGGGATCAATAAACTCTCAATCGATTCATGATGGCTGAATTTGATTTTGACTGATAAAGTGTCGTGCTAAACAGAGAGGGCTGGCCAGAGGAGCATTGTATTCTCCCACAGCATTAGAGAAAGTCAACTTTGTTTTGCTACAAACACTTGAGAGCGTTTCAGTTGGCTGCTGGTAAGCTGGAAGAATTAATCACTAAGTGAAGAACAGCACTTGGGTATATATGCATCTGCTTTTTCTAAAATTCAGAGTTCAAAGTTGTGTTGACATTCGGTTCTCCCAAATTTCTACAAATGCCCACAGTTCAGTAATGAGCATCTCTTCACTGCAGGTATGCAATGAGGTTGAAGAACTTCACCAGCCATTTAGCCACCATCTCTGAGAAGAAACTCGCCGTGTTGTGGTATGATACTCTTCCATTGTCTGTCTGTGTGCATGCGTGCGTTTAAGTGATGCGTTAAATTATGTCTGCTGTTTAAAATAAACAAATATTAGAAAAATGATAACTTAAACGTACTCATACTCAAAAAATTAAAGGGAATGCACAATCAGTCTCATGTTAATCAAAAATCATGTTCTATTGGTCAGTACTTGACCAATAGAACGCAAAGTGTAAGCAAAGCACTCCCTAAATCACTGCGTGATGGTACAGCTGTTCCCTACAATGCACAGTTTGGTGTTTTCTAGATGTACTTACACTTATTTCTCTGCAAAGATGGTTTAACTGAAATGAATGTTGCATGTTGCAAGAGTGAAAGCAGTGCATGAAGGTGTTCAGTAGCAAGAATTCATTCCATCGTGGATGTGAAAGTACTGCGATATTTACGTCACAGTGCCAAAAACAATTTGCCATTAAAATGAACAAATAACCGACATCTAAATACTGATCACATGGATGTGATCAGTATTTAGATGTCGGTTATTTCTCCCTGAAAGGCAGGAGTTTTTGTGGATTATGATGTTTGCAGACGACACTGTGATTTGTAGTGAGAATAGTGAACGGAAAGGACGCAGCAGATGTAGATCTACTTCTTCCTGTGAGGCGTCAGCACCAGCTGCACCACATGTCACATGTATTTTCATAACAAATAAAATAAGCTGTGGTATTTGACGCATCTACCCCTGCCACATTACACCAGATGTGTTCAGAGTTGTTAGCCATGAGGCCCAGTGAATGTGGAGGTTCTTAGCTGTGCGTACTTTTCCCTTAAAAATAGTTTTTACCTGCAGCGTTCTTTGTATTTTTGTGACTGTGTGAGCTTCCCGTGACGCACAGCCACTGTTTTTTGTTTTTTTTCTCCATTCATAGTATTATATATTTCTCACATTCCTTATTTCATTGAAGTTCTTCCTAATCCACAAGGATTTGAGGGGCGCGTTTGAAGTCCGGGTGCATTCTGTGCGGATGACTTGAAAATAATATTGAGGATAGATCTTTAAAGGGAATTTGTACAGAGGACTCATCTGCCTTCTAATGCTTTTGTTTCCATAGTAACCGCTGTCTGTCTCTGCTATATCTGAGGATGTTCCATCTGAAGAAAGACCACGCTGTCAAGTACTCGCGGTCGCTCATGGAGTACTTCAAGGTAACACACTCACGCACACATACTTGGACACAGACTCCATTTCCTGCCTTGCTCGCTCTCGCTCTCTCTCTCTCTCTCTCTCTCTCTCTGTGCAGAAAACACACAAAGCCAATTACAATCCCTCAAATACATTTCATATTCATTTTCATGGTGCCTGTGCATTAATTTTGCATGGCGTTATTAAATTCCATTCTTTCTCTTTGATATTAATGTATTAATTAGCTCCATCAATCATCACTGTGGATTGTTAGGGTTTAATGTGCTTGTTTTGATTAATTATGTTTAGTTTAATTAATTACTGAGGATGTCATTATCACAGTGCTGCATTTGCATTGATGGGATTGGATTTCTGGGAAGCGACTGAGTGGGGGGGTTATGTGTGCGCAGTCTGTGTACATTCAGTAAGTGTTGACATAAAGTTGGAGCAGTTCATTTTAAAAAGGAAATGGTACACAAAAAACAGTCTAACCATTTCTGTAATACACTTATCTGCACGACACATTCATTTAGCATTTTCAAAATTCACTAACATTACGACCTATTTAATGTCCAAAAGTTCAGCAAAGGCTCACATGGTTTTAGCATTCCTTCTGCTAAGTGCTTTACTGAAGGGTTTAATTACAAAATACCTTTTATATGATTAGAAAATGTGATTCGATCTGATTAACTGCCTCAAGCCTTATTCATTTAAGTTTGATAGTTCAGTCTGGCAACCTGTCATCTACGAAACAGAAGATCTTTTTTTCATTATAAATAAATTAACATTGTGAGTGCGAATGGATGGAAAAATATAAATGGATTAAGACACCATGTCAATCAGCTATTGCATGAACAAATAAGTATGCTCTTATGCTGATCAGCCACACACTGTTCACCCTGTAGTGTAAGTGTACAATAAAACATTGACATGCAAACTTCTGTTTGAATATTCAGCCAAACATATCAACAACAGTTACTAATCTGATATTAAACTTTTGATATTGTCTCAATGTAATTATAAATGTAATGTAAACATGTAAGTATACTGTAAACATCACAATGTAGGGCTATCAAAAGTGGGTATATTCAGTATTTGTTCAATTTGATCTTAGTGTAACAAACTCAAAATGATGTTTTTATAAAATGTTACAGGTGCATGAACGCTACGAATGGATCATTTTAACGATGTCATGTGGTTGCTAGGCAAAATGTTGGCATCACATAATCTAATATAGATAAGAACAAGAATAATAATAAGATTGTGGGCCAACAAATAGCAGCTTTTTTGCATTATAGTAAAATGAACAATGATAGGATCCATGTCTAAATGAATTGTGAGTAAAAAGTACAAAATCCCCATAAAACTAGATTTTAAAAAACAAATTTACACTCTCACTTTTTGTGTGAATGAAATAAGCAGGATATTGTGCAATAATAATTAGTGAGCTGTAGGGGTGCTAGTTAAGCTAAGTGTGTACTGTTTTAATCCATGTTATCGTTTTTCCTTCTTCATGTCATAGTTTTTCGCTGTATGTAATAAAGCACTTTATTCTAACAGTGGAGGAACATTTACTCATAAAGTGCACTTTAGCACCATTTTGAGTTTTTCCAGTCTATTCCTAATCACACAGCTGTAGCTACTCATTAGTTTTCAAACAAAGATTTACACTGAAAAAACTTCCAGATCTTCTAAGTTTATTTGCATTAAGAGGTGAGGTTGTCAACTATTTCACAATAAACAAAAGATTGTTACATTTTTCTTTCTTCACTCTCCTTTGTTTTATTTTTAAGTGAAACCGACTAATCTGAGTTGTAAAAATTCACCTGCATTTTACTAGTATTATTAATAGTGCAGTGTTTTAAAGGTAGGACTTCACCTGTAATTTGTTTTGTTGTATTTAGTGGATGAGCTGACTCCTTCCTCTACAGCTGGAGAGCTGTAAACAACATGGTTTAACACATTTCTGTTTTTGTTATTCAGAATTCAGCCAAGAGTTCCCACCAAGCACCCTCTCCCTGGAGGACCAATGGAAAGTGAGTATACATACATACACAGACGCGCACACACGTGCAGTACCCCCCCCTTTCTTCTTTACCTTGATAATTGAGAATTTATAATTCACAGAGCTCTGCTGCAGAATACCATGTCGCCCCTGACAGCCACTTGCTCAAACAAACCCTCAGGAAGCAAATAAAGGGACTGATTTGTTGTAGATGTGAGAATGAGAAGGCTGGAGGGGCTGCCGGGTGTTGGGTGAGAAGGAGTGATGGAGGGAGTGATGATAGATGGAGGAGGAGAGGCGTGGAGGAGCTGCGGATGTGAAGCTAATGAGTTTGGACAGCTATGACGCTGCACAGCAGCAGGACTGGGCTCCGTGTTTGTGTGCGTGTGAGAGTGAAGGGGGCCACTGAATCAGGCACAAGTTGTGGGTCAGCGATGGTCAAGGCCACATCACAGACATTACATCATGTCAGGAGCACACACGCACACAGCTGTGGAAGGACAGGAAGCAGTTTGTACTAACAAATAATTCACTGTTACTACACAGAAAACAGCAGGACATTAAAGCTCTCTGTCACATTTTCTATAGTTCGCTGTAATGCCAATAACACTGTTAATCTCATTTCCTACGCAGTTAATGTAATGAGTTGTTACTCTACCTGAGACATTTACACTGACCGTGAGTCACAGGGGTGTAAAGAAGGTTCCGGCTTTCACCCACATCCTTCGTGCACGCGAACAGCTCCACGTGAAGAAAAAAGAAAAGATGATGTGTCTCTATTTATGCTAACCCTCATATTTAAAACAAATAAAATACTGATATGATGTTGATAATACCGGTGCCAAAATTAAATGGAAAAAGATGCAGCATTTATCCTTTATCTATGAGCACAACATGTGGCACCAAATCAACTCAGAGATCTCAAGACTGAAGCGTTGTGCCTTTACCCACGAGGTTAATCCCATGGACTGTAAAACAGGGGTGGGGGGGGGGGGTGTTTGAATATTAACATTGTGACAAAGAAATCCTTGTGGCTAACTGGGAAAAATAAATCCACTTTAACTTAAAAAATGATGCAGATGTCTGGCTTTTGACACTTACAAAGTCATAATTAAAAATATGAACACACAGTATAAAAAACATTCTAACAGGGCAATAATTGAGCTCATTTTGACCACATTTGTATGTTGTATTTTTTTCTCTGCTTTGTTTGTGCTTACCCTTCTTTGGTGGACGTTTTAACAGCCACGTACAGTTAGGTCCCACAGACAATCCTAATGTGACCCAAGTGCGGACTTTCAGCTTTAATTCAAGGTGTTTTATAAAAGTTTTCCACTGTTTTAGGAAATAAAGACATTTTTCGAATGTCACTCCCACATTTTCAGGGGCTCAAAGTAAAAAGCTGCTTTATTGGACTGAGCTGTTCAGTTACTTTTTAAACCTCTGAAAATCAGGGATTGTACTTAAAAATGGCCATGATTTAAAAAAAAATCTATCGATTCATTCATCAGGGTTTTTTTTCCCACTTATCCTTATCCTGGGTCACAGATGAGTTAGCATCTATCCTAACTGTCATAAGATGATAGGCAGGGACAGCCTGGACAGATGGAGAGAATAGCACAGTAACTCCTAAACAATTTAAACTATTTTTGTAATACACCTTGTCTAAAAGCTACGTCTGCACTGAAATCCATTGTGGTGGAGTACAGAGGCATAAGTACAAAAATCCTGCTTTAACCTTCCTGTAGCTCCTTTAATCCCTGCTCTTATATATGTATGCGTCTGTTTCATGTAAGCAAATGTGTCTGTGTGCTGATGTTGGATATTTGATATAGATTTCTGTGTGTTTTGTATGTTACTTGCTCAGGAGGTCCATCAGCATCTTTCAGCTGATTGTTTTGGATGTGAGGCCGGGCTTAAAAAAATGATTTGGTTCGGTCTCATGAGTACTGTTTCCAGACGGCTGTTTTTGCCGTTCCAGCTGTAAACACACAAGCAGCAGATAAAAAGTCAGACTTTCGTTTGGAGCTGGTGATGACAGAGCTAAAGAGAGAACGAATTTCAGACCTACATTCATCTGGTGACCAGCAGCACAGCTGCGAATCAATGATAATGCTGCTCTGCGGGCAGTGGAACAAGCTATAAACGCCACACTGACAACAAATGGCCAGAAAAACATAATAAGAGCAGCTTTAAAAATCACATTTTCAGTAATGTTGCAAATAGCTTCCTTTTTATTCCCTGCTGCCTTCTGTAGTACGACAATATTTGACTTTTCTTGCAAAACCTAGAAACAGTTTAAAAGCTGGAAGTAGTTCCGGTCTAAGAAGCAGAGTGCTTTTAATCTAATGTCCAGCAGGGGGCGCCTCCTTTGGAGAAGATGTTATTGGGTTTAGTAAACACTTTCCTGATTTGGCTCATTCACTAGTTTCCAGTATTATAGTTAAGCTACTTTCAGCTGTTCCCTTTTCACAAGGGCTCACCACAGCAGGAAGCTCCACACCACATCCCCTTCCTAAGACAACCACAAAGGGGATTTGTGTCTCTGGCTGGAATCAAACCAGCAACCTTTCCCTTATCAAACAAATGTGTTAACCACTTCCTGGTATTATAGAATACAAATGTAATTTATGAAATAATTGTATAATTCTATTTTTAAAACTGTGGACTTTATTAGAGTCTGAAGGCTGGATTATCCGGCGTGTGTTGTGCCAATGGGCGCTTGCTGTCCTGGCTTTCAAAGTCAAACTCTCACTCGTCACAGCTGGTTTTAAAACAGCAAGGAGGCAAGGAGGAAAATCTCCAGCTCGAGCCTTCAAAACAGGACTTCTCTGTGAGAGACGTCACGATGGCGACATTCATCTTTTACGCTGTCCGTAACAAAACTGCTCGAAAAGAAAAAAAAACGTAACTACAGCATCTACCACATCTAACTAGAGTTAAGATCACATGCCGGTCACTTGTTGACTCCCTGACGTATAAATTATACAAACAGCACAGACATTGTATAATTATTAAACTGAGGTAACAGTGAGCAGCTCTTTTTTATGGCCCACAGCAAACAGGGGCTCCCTGTGATGTTACTCGGACTTATTGCATTTCCATATTTTCAGGGTCAACGGGACTCCGTCTCCTCTGTCACTTAGCCCTTCTCCAGCCAGCAACGGAGGAGGAGCGGGAGGAGGATCCGGAGGTGCGCCAGGGTCATCGGGCAGCGTGGCTATCCCCCAGCGGATTCACCACATGGCTGCCAGTCACGTTAACATCACAAACAACATCCTGCGCAGCTACGAACACTGGGAGACGGCTGACCGACTGGCCGCTGAGAGCCAAGGTAGGACGGCACAAGACTGCGTACTGCTGGATGTATTTTCACATCAGCGGCAATACGCTGCTGAATATTTACTGTCACGACCGTGAGTTCATATCTCTAACATCTGGATACGTGAAGATTAACGTGACAGGCATGCAAAGCAAATGCTATTGATTCATAAGTTTGTTCACTAAAACTATTTTGCATGTGAATATATGCGACTCATACATGCAGTAAAGGAGTCAGTTTGAGTAAAACAGCTTTACTCACGTGGTGAAGATACTGAATACTCAGTTATTAGAAAAAGAAGACTACTGAACGCCTAAAAACTTTCAGCACGAGTTGTAATTTTAATAGATTTTGTTGAAAACATTTAACTGTCTACATGTTATTACTTATTTCTTTATTTATTATTATTTCTTTATTTGATTCTCTCTGTGAGCAGCACTTTGCATAAGTTTTAGCCATAGACTGTATATCAAAAATGGGCACAGAGACAGAACAATTATAAATTATGGTTTCCATTAAAGTCACAAAGGTCAATGAAGGATCACAAACGAGGCCAGCCAATCTTAAGATTTACAAGTTACGACCATATTGGAGCACTGAGTGGAAGTACTCATTTTTAATTTATACCCAACTCTCTGTGGAGTTTTTTTGTTGCATTTTTTTAGACTAAAGGCCTCGAACACGTAAACCAGTCAGTGTAAACTGGTGTCCAGTAACCACAGAAAGTGAATGACATTTAGTGATTTAAAATGTTGACGGGCAAAATAATCCCAAATAAAATTTTCCTCAGCTCACAGGCATGTGTTTGAAGCAACTACCAATTAGTGTGAAGGATACCACTGATTGGCTAATATGTTACCGTAGCAACCAGAGTCTGTAACGTCTGCCAACGACCAACTAACCAGCACCAAACCGATTTGTGATGAGTGAATTGCTTCCTGTGTGGTCGCCCCTATAAACATGATCTGTATCTGGGAAAGTGATTGTTAAAACTCTTAATGCCTTTGCAGAGAAATCGTCACGTTATTATGTTCACTAGTCTGCCTTCTGTTGAGAAGAAGCCAGACATGGCTTGTAGAACCACTTATGAATAAAGAACCAGCCTGACCTTTGCCTCACGTTGCCCACGTAGCTCCATTGGAAAAACACTAGCGTTAGTTTGTGTGCGTGTTTCATTTAAGCACAAGAGGCACTCTCAGTGACACTATCTCTCTCCTGCCATCCCTCCCTCCCTCTTTCCTGTAGATTTCTTCCAGGAGCTGGACTCAGTGATGGAGCCGTTGAGTCAGCAGAGCAGCATGACAGAGCTGGTTCGCTACGTAAGGCAGGGACTGCACTGGCTTCGCATAGAGGCTCACCTGCTGTGAAGACTGGACTAGAGCCAACATTAAGAAAAAGAAGAAATGGGCTGGGAGCTAGAACTCGGGTAACAAGTGAGATGAGACCCAGAACGATGCTTCTGTTCCCACTGGGATCCTTTGAATGTCTCAACACCATCCATGGTAATATAATGGCTTACACCAGGTGGATTAATTGGGCTGAAATCACCTTTAATTAGGAGTGAACAGTAACTAAGTTTGGGAATTTCAGCTGTGAACCACAGAATACAAATTAGCATATTAACAATTTGGCTGATGCTGCTTCTTTTTTTCTTTTCTTTTTTTTGGAGCAACAGTGTACAAGTGATTGTAGCTTTAATTCCTGAAGGAACAGCACATGTTCCCAGCCTAATCTCCCTGAAAGAAAAAAGACAAGCGAGGTAAAAAGAAAAAGAAAAAGAAAGTGGTTTTACTAAAATGGGTTGATTCTCCAACAGACTGGTGTGAGGCTGAATGTAGGGAAAGAGCTCAACAGAGGCTCATCTCCTCCAGCAGTGGACCAGAAATGTGTCAATGATTAGGAAAGAATTAAAGCTTTAGGCTGATATTGATCCAAGTGGAAAAGTACCAGTCCAATCTATTAGTTAAGGGCCACACTGGTACAGAGGCTCAGCTACATCCACTAGAGTTGAATTAATGGAGGCCAAATTCATTGCACTTCTTCTGTTTCACTCCATCTTCACTCGTTAAAGAGGGATCCTCAACAACCAGCCAAAAGCTAGAACCTGCTGGTGTTGTGTATGAAGTCAATCTAAAACACGGTTATGCCTGAATTGTGACTGTAGTTATAAGTTAGTACAGTGTAACTTTTTTTACACTGGGATCCTTAAAGCCTCGGTCACACTAGAGAGAAAAAACAGGACGGCTACCTCTTTGTGACAGGGAGAAATCAGCTGTTGATCGGTGATTGCACTGAACTTGTTAGCAACACTCAGCCTCTGCTTAACCACTTCCAGTTGCAAGGCAGTTGCACTTGTTAACAAGTTGCCTGGTGGGTGGCAAATCTAACTCAGACTGACTGCAATAGCTCTCAGACAGATTGGATGATTGCAATCAATCTCAGTCAGTCTGCAGAGATGAGCACAACGTCTCTCTGTGATAGGCAACTCGTCTCAAATGGTGGTTGTGTTCTGGTAGCCGACTGCCTCCGTGTCATTTTGCAGTTAAATCGCCAACCTGCAGGAACTGTGAGACTAAAAGTGGAGGAATTTTCCAGTTTATGATTAGCTGTAGTTCATGTCAATTTCTGTGTAGACGGCAACATATTCGCGACAGATGGCAACAGGATTTGATATTTTCACCGATTTATCGCCATTAATCCCTGCATTATCACAAACAGATTGCACATATTTGCCAGCTTGACCCCATTCGCAATCGCAATGTGACTCCCTGTTTTTCGCCATCTTATTGCATCAAAGTAGTTTTGAAGACGGCAACTGACTGAGCGGTTGGACACGTGGTCCCCCTCTTCAGAGCAACCATTTCAAAGATTCATTGCACAAGGTCAGTTTCCCTAGTGTGACTGTAGTGTGACGTGATTTCAGTTCACTAAAAACATCGATTTGTGTTTTGGTGTGAGTATTTGGTAAATATGGGGCAGGAATAAAATACTAATTTCTTAAATTTGGGAGGAAAAGAAGATAAAATTGTTACGCTCATGTTATTTGTGATCTACAGCAATGCCAAAATGAATTTAATGGCAGTTCAGTAAGAACCTTTATGCCACATTTAACCTAAATTTCTGAAAAGCACACAATACAATTGAGTTTTGTGGTTCTCATTATCACACAGACAGTCTTGAGACTACCTCCCACCCAGTAAAGCCCAAGATTCACACAGTTTAAACAAACGCACACCAGCAAAAAAAAACAATTTTTGCTAATGAGATTTTTGTATTTAAATGAGGATCTTTTGACCAAATAAAATTGTAAACTAAATCACAGATATGATTAGAGCAAAGCTTCAAAAATATCTGTCTTGTGAGCTAGTATATGGTCAAGTTTTGTGGATTACCAGAACAAACACCCAGTTTGCTGGACCTACAAATAAGGGCTTTCTTCCATCACATAAAGCATCTGTCTGGTTCTTCTCTTGCTGGTTATGAGCTTTTGTGAAATTCCACTCAGTTCTAGTTCCCATAGTAACCCACCAACTAAGGCGTCAAACACTTACTGGGGGGAAAAAACTACAAGATTCAGTATGATTTGGCTCTAATTAAGCCCCCACCCACATGCAGAGCAAGTAAACAGGGTGAAACTCTCACGTCGGCTTTTCTGCCCTGATGTCAGCAACAAATAATATATCTGTGACTTTGTACAGCACTTAATGAGATCAAATCAACTGCCGGGTGTCTTATAGTCGTTTCCCCACATTTGTTGTGCTGTGTTGTTAGTGTGTATACGTGTACAGCTTATTGTGAAGTCTATTTAAAATCATTACCTGACCGAACAATAACAATGTTTGTGTACAATAATGTACAGACTGTGACTCCTGAAAACAGTGTTTCTTGTGTATTGTGAATGATTCAATGTGAGTGAATGAGGAAGTGCAGCAGGTAAATGGGGCATCTATGTGTGTGTGCCAGCGCGCAGGCTATAGCTGCATTTACAAAGCGCCAGGTTAAAGTGATTTTGAAGTCATTGTGGCGCATTAAAAACAAGAGACCACACTGTTTCTACGTTTTTCATTTCCACGTTCACCATAAAGACTCAAAATCTGTTTATTATGGTCTTTG
>VURO01001329.1:2940-31601 GCA_015108175.1 Pelvicachromis taeniatus
CTGACAAGGTCATTTGTTGCAACACTAATATTGTGGTGGATGCAGTCCAGATGAACTCCAGTGGTTGAGCAGAAACCTACGTTTGTCTGTTGTCTTACAACCACCTGTCTCCTCTCCTCCTGGACTGGCCACCAGCTTACATCCATGACAACCCTTTAAAACCAATCAAACGTCAGAATAAATCCCAAAGAATCTTTTTTTTTTTTTCCCACTCCTTATTCACTTTCCTTTTTCTCTCTCTTTTTCAACTGGACTAAAGAGGCTGACATAAAAAAAGTAGATACAGTTACTCATCCAAAAAGATGGTTATCAAGAGTATCTATAACAGCAGAAGTCAGTCGATCAGCTCTGCGTGTCCATCCTGTCCACTCTGTGAAAGGTTTGTCTTTGAAGCCACATGTAAGTGCACTTGTGCAGTATACAGTCCTGTTTATGAATAAGCTGTCTTGAACTTTCCTTTCCTTTTTTTTTTGCTTCTGATGTCTGTCGTTGCCTCACAACTTGTGTCCTTCTTGTTGAGTTGCTCTGTTGATTGTGTTTTAGCTGACAGGTGTGACATTGTGAGATGTACTCTGTATTTAATAGATCGCTAAAAATGAGAGCACACTACAGTTCAGTACGACAGCATCAAGTGAGTTGAGTTATCTGGTTGCCGGCTGATGTAAACGTCCTTGCTGCAGAAATGTTGATATAGTGTAGCACTCACTACAACCACCTAGTATTCTTTTAAAGCAAGGTGTAAAAACTTTCAGTTACAATGTTCAACTAAGGTAATTAACATGCCTTTAAAACATGATGTCTTTTTATATTTTCCAAACTGTAGGCAGTCTTTTGTTTTGACGAAGCTTAAAGTGCACAGATTTTGTGCCAGAGAGCATTAACACATCTGTTTATGGCTCTTTTTCTGACCACAGTTTTAGGTCAGCTTTGAATGGCAACCTCAGATCTGGAACCACTGATGTATCATGTGCATGTACACTACATAACAGGAGGGACATTATCACATATCCCTTGTACTGGCTTTTACATTATGCTGTTTTGTTTGTCACACCATATAGTATTATTACTATTATTATTATTGTTGTTATCGTTATTATCAGTACACACCAGCAAAAGGTCACAGAGTTTAAAAAATAAATATGCAAACTTTTTTTTTGTTCTGTCCTCAGTATGAAGGATCAGTAAATGAAGTATTTTTTTTTTTGTAACTAATGTAAAAAAAAAAACCAAACACACAAACATTTTTATAGAATTGTACAGTTTTGTTTTGTTTTTCTGCATTTTGGGGGTTTGCAGGTAAGCCATCTGTCAACATGTGTAGTAAATGTGCCTGCTTATGTTGTAGTCTTACTGAGTTTCAGATGAAGATATATGTGAATATATATGAAGATAACACTAGTCTCAAACTCCAGGTTTGGTTAAGAAGTTCTGTCGAGTATATATATTTTTCTAAATACAGATACACAAGCCTTTTTCACTGTGCCATCTGTTCCCCCATTTCTGCTTTCTCTTCTACATTTCCATTTGTAGCTCTGTCATTTTTAGCTCATTTAAAAAAACAAAAAACTGACATTGACGTCGATGTGCTTTTTTTGCTGCAAGTTTGACTCTATGCCATTTTAGGATACTTCACTACTTACTATTTGTCTGGTATTTGTCACAATTGAAGTGTGCAATTTAATAATGTCCATATGAAGGAGAGACCCTGAACTTTGGGGACAAATCAGCAAAAAAAAAAAAAGAAGAAAAGAACAGAGGGAAGAGAAAACTAAGTCTGTTCTGTTCATTTTTAATTTCTCTGACGTTTTTGTTTGCCTTCAATGTCAAGAGTAGCAGTGCATGTCCTGCTGTTCTGTTTTCTGACTGTAAAAATGCATTTATTTAAAAAAATGAATAAAATAATTTTTATTTAATTGCTTGTATCTGTCCTTGATTTGACGTCATTTGCCATTACAATATAACATTTGCACAAAAGTAAGACATGATATTAGGGCTGCAACAATTCGTCGATACAATCAATGACGTCATTCATAAAAATCCGTCGACGCTGAATTTTATTGTCAACACGTCCTATTCTAAAGCCACACTTGTTTTTGTACCTGCAATACACTACAGGAATGTTGGCATCAACTTGTTGCAGTTGTGTGAGTTATGTCACAGGCTCTACAAAGATCAAAAGAAACCTGAAATGGTTCAAAATCAGGAGGAGATAAATCCCTGCGAGCAATTTGTCAGGAGGTGCAACCGGCATAAAAATCTGCCACATCATCCATCTGTGGCGACCGCAGCAGACAAAGAAGCTTTTATACGTTACATGAAATTAAGAAAGTTTTACTTACCTGGTTTCCTCACTTAAACACAGAAAACCTCCTGATCCTTATGATGAGGATCCAATTTCAAGTTGCGGAATAATACACTCAACAAACACTACAAGTGCACTGATTATATTTCTCCACCAGGGGGCAGTCCACAGCCATTTGTACTCCCCATGTTTCTACTGCAGTCCAGTGCTTGGTGGTTCTTAACCAATAAGAGCTGCTTTTGCCTAAATCTGACTGGTGTACCTGGCATCCCAGCAGAAGCCAAATGCCAGATTGAGGAGGAGATTAGATAAGAGAACCTGCAGACAGTCTGCCTATTTGCAAGCTTTTGCCCATTCCTCTATAGTGGTATGTCTGTCACCTGCAGAGCTGCTCCGTGATGGAGGTATTAAACAGGGAGCTTCTTACATGATATTTAATGGAGATTTTAAAGATGAGAGTGACTGTAAGGGTTGGTTGTATAAGGTTATATATCTTGTATGTAACTTGCTAAGACTGCCATCAGAAGTTTAATCTTGGAAACCTTAAAAGCATGTGTTTTAGCATAACAAATTTCTTCTCTGGTTGGTGAGATTTTAGCTTTAATGACCCCTTTTTAAAAAATGAAGAATCTCCAGCATTATTGTTGAGTTCTCAACTCCTATCCTCCCACATTTCATTTAATAATCTTACAGTGTATTTTAACAGCCCCGCGGTCATTGTGCGATCAGATGAGGTGTGCAGCACGACTGGGAATAATGAATCCTCCAAGAACATCTTGTTCTTGCGGAAAATGTGTCACAATCCAACTGTTAAACTAGCAAGTTGGGCAGCAACGACTTCCAAGAAACCATTTGGTGTGGTCAACAAATCGAATCTCATTTGGCAACTGAATCTAGATATGGAAGCATAAATGTGGCTATTCTTCTGCCTTTCTCTAAAGCTCTCTGATGTTCTGTATATAACCTATACTCCAGTGGGATCTTTCCCTATTGTGTTCACAGTGTACACTGGAAGTAAAGACGTCACAATAACGGCTCCAGCCAGTGACGTGGGATTCTTTGAACATCTAGACTGCCTTGCCTTGTGACAGAAGAATATGTTGCAGGAGACTTAAATGTGACATTTATAGACTTTGTGCTTTTCACAAACATTTTTTGCATTCTGCAGGAAGTAAACACGTAAAAGAAGCAGCACAATACAGCGAGAGCACTGTTGAATGACAACGGTAGCACCTGTTGTCATTCAGTGCACCAGCTTCCTGGCTGTATAGTTCAATTACAAGGAAGTCCTGCTCCACTTTCCTGTAGTTCACAGCCAGTTAAAGTTATTGTTAATGTCATGGAGCTCCCTCTCCCTCACTCTCTCTCTCTCCCTCCCTCTCTCTGGGAAACCCTTTATGACATTTACCCTCTTTGCCTACAGTGAGCAGTGTGCCACAGCAAATATCAGCCATGCCGGCAGATGAGCAGATGGGATGGCTTTGAAATTTTCTTGACGATAACTCCTTTTTTTTTTTTAGCTTTTCAAACCACTGTTTTTTATCTAGAATATTATTATTATTATAATTTTATCTAGAATCAATAGTTTTTTTTTTTTTTTTTTTTTTTTTTTTTTTTTTTTTTTTTTTTTTTTTTTTTTTTAAAATCAATTTTTTTTTTTTTTTTTTTTTTAATCTTTCTCAAACTGCTGGCACCTGCTGTTAAAATGTCATTGTCAGGAAAAATTTGTGGTGGTTCAACTACTCGCAGTTAATATAAGGAGAGCGAAAACTGATTTTTCGAATGACAATGCTGTTCTAATGGTTGGCACACCAATACTTTGGATTGGTCCAGACTGAAATATCTAGCTTTTTTTGTGACTTTTATAGTCTCCATGTCTTAATAGTTTTAGTTACTCTTTTTTTTCTCCATCAAGAGCCACAATGAAGTAAAAACTTGAGTAGATTTCCATTGGATTTATGATGAAACAACCTTGGCATTCTCCTAAGCTCTTCTCCATTTTGTTCTCAAGCAGCAAACAAATATGTTTCTCATGTTTTAACTCATGCCATAACCTCATTTAAAAAAGAGTTTTTAAGCATAATTAATAGTCTTATTTATTTAGGTTTGTAAATTAACAACAAATGACGATAATCCCCGAAAGTCTAGTTTGGCTTCAGCATGATTTGAGTGTTGGAAGTTGAAATCCTGCTCGTTATGAACAGAAAATATTGTCAGATTCGTTATTCTTTCCAAACCCTTTCAATTTTCTTACAGTATCTTCAACATTTTGTACCACACGGCGCATCAGTACACACAGTCAGTGAGCTTGACCGTTCGGTTTCACATATTAGATGACAGGAATTCCAGCCTCGACAGAGCTCACATATGTTATTGCCATTATCTTGGACAGTTCACTGTAGATATATTTCCATGGAAAAGGCTCAGTCTGGGCTAAACACTAATGAGTGCCAAGAATCTTATCTTGATGTCATCCATTACACTCTGGTGCTGCTAACCTGACTTTAAAGACTTTATGAACACATGTTCTTTTGTTTCCAAGGCTAAAAAGTTAATTCAATAAGTTTTCTAAATCCTCCCTGTTTTCTTTGTTACTCATAAATTCAATAAATGACACTGGTCAGGTCTTGGTTCTAGTTTACAATCATACTGTCACTGCTGACTCATACACAAGAAGTTGGCTTCTTAATGTCTCCAAAAGAGTTTATCTTTCACCTGTTCTGGTTTTGATGGAAACCAGAAAGCAGTCCCCTCCCATGACCAAAATTAGGCATTCCTATGTCTCATGTGTTGGATGAACACTGTGAACCTTTGCTCCACCATATTGTTAGCCTTGCTTTGAATTCCAGGACACCTCACATGCATTTGCAGAAATAAAAGTGTGTCATTAAAGTCTCAGAGTCAATCCAGAGGGTGTCCTCTAAGCAGATGAGGTCATGTCACATGTTGTTTATTGAGATGAGATGGGCCTGTGGTGAGCCAAAACGCTTGCTTCATCACTTTCTGCAGGATTGCATGGTCATGCATACATACACAAGTGTAAGCATCAAGGGTTAGAAACCATAGTTAAAGATACAGATGTTGTGTATTTCAGCTCACGTAAGAGTTCGGCCTAAGTCTGCTCTCAGGCTATTTGCTGTGAGAGTCTTTAAAGTAATTCCCTTCTCCCTCTGGGATCTTTTGGCTTTAAGCACTGTTGCACATAATTGGGTAATTTGCATCACCTCTCTCTCAAAAATGTATTTTGTATGGCTAAAACGTGTTTGTTTGTTTTTTGGCCAAGTAATGCAATTTAAAACAGAGTTTTTGTCAGGGAGTGCATTTGGAACAAAAAGACAAGTGTCACGTCACTTTGCATGGCAGTAGGAGAACTTATGGTTGCCTGAGGCATAATGAGAGTACATCTATTCAGGTCTGCTGACTTGTCTGACAAGGAAACAAATAGAAGTAGTCTAATGGGAGAATGTGCCGTTTAGAGCAAGCTGAGAAAAATAAAGTGAACAGAAATGTTTTGATTTAATGTTTTAATTATAATAGCATTTTTCATTTCATTATGACCTATTCCTTTAGGGGGGAGAAAAAAAAACATCAGGTGTCTATAAATTGATCCCTGTGCATCAATAGCATTAAAACAGTCTGTACAGCCATAACTTTTAAAGACCTCACTGGTGTGTTCTCCCTCAATTTCACCCTCATTTTTTATTGCTTGTCTGTTAATAGTTCTGTGTTTGTCCCAAAGTCACAGTGGCCCCCATGTCCATCTCTAACTTATCTCCCTTTGGACTCATGGGAATACCAGTGTCTTTTGTTCTGTCGACAATAAAAGCGAGATTGAAACGGCAAATTGAAATTGGAATCTTAGCTTACTGTGTTAACCAGGGAGCTTTGCACTTTGATCAGCTATTGCTTTTGACTGCCAGTTGGCAGTGAAACAGTGATAAGGGGTGGAGTGTTGGTGAGTCACTGACAGGCAGAGATAGGAGAAAGAGAAGACACAGGACAGGACAAAAGAATGATGAAGATCTGAAGTTGGCGAACTAATGCACAGAGTAAAATGATTCACTAGTTTTGCCCTGCTGTAAAGAAATAACTTCATATTTATTTAGAAATGTATCTAGATATGACCAAAAGAAGTAGAAAGCTGTGTATAGAAAAAAAAAAATTAAAAGTGCTGTATTGAAGGACGTCTTTAATGTAATGCATGAATGCAGACAGAGTGACTCCTGTGATGATTGCAGGTGCCTTTAAAATGATAAAGGTGACAGTGTTTTGAACAATACGTGCAATACCCACACACATACAGAGAGAGAGAGACACACACAAAACTATCATTTAGCTGTCCCGCTGCTGTGATAGAGATGGATTGAGTTTGTATTGTTTAATGGTGCGTGCCTCCATTACGGAGTTTTTTTGCCCAGTGAGTTGCTCTCAGATTTGGCTTCAGCACACCCCAGAGTATTAACTTTGATTCAGGATGAGCTCTTCTGAAATATCTTTTTCCCCCCCCCTCCCCTGCATAAAGCAGCTGCTGCCTGTGGGCAAAATTAGTTTCTAAAGTGTTTCCACAGTGCATGGTGGCAGGCGAATGCAAAACAGAGACAGACTGAAGCACGTTTCACAGTTATCAAGTGTTTGGCATTTCACATTGTGTTTCATTTGTACTCTGTACTATTGCAGCGGCCGTTGAGTGACACGCTGAATGGTTCATTTTGTATTCACTATTTATTTGTGTTACTGATTTTGAAGGTTTTCATGGCTGATTTCTGTAAAAACTGCTAGATTTTCCAGCACTGTACTGGAAGTTTACACTGTACATTCTGTAATCTAAATCTAATTATTATTATTATTATCAATAATAATAATAATAAACAAAATCTTCAGTAGTTTATAAAAAGACATTTACAAGGTATGGTAATTTACCACTTAGTTGTGCTAAATGAGTAAACGAATAAGTGGGATCGGTGCATTAGATGAGTTTGGGACAAATTCAACAAGTGCAAAGTTTGCCTTTCCCCCATAAGCTGGGTCTTGATTTAATTAGACTTTTTTTTTTGTTTGTTTTTACACTAATCTGCGTCACTGATTCAAAAAGCAGCATTTTATTAGGAATGCAGAATTCAAAACAGAGATTGAAAGCAAATATATTTGGCATTTTTAATAAAGAGACAAAGCCGCGCTGATTGATCAGAGCATGAAAGTCATTACTTGCGGTTGGCTGGGCATTAACATGATTGATGGTTAATATCTTGTGCAAATCTAATTAAAGTGTCGGTCTCTGGCAAAGGAATGGTCCTGTGTTGGTCCCAAAATTCAGCAAAACTCTTGTCAAGAATGATGTCAGTGTGAGCAGTTATATGAATAGCTGGTGAGATCATTTTTAAGAAGTGACAGGTCCTTCTGTTCCAGCAGTGGCTGAATGATCATATGGAGAAGTCCTGCAATCAGAATAAACAAAATGAATGAGCAAATCATATGAAGCCTTTGGACAGGCATTGTCCTACAATGCCTCGCTGTAAAAGGATTAAGGTATGCCTTAAAACTGTGTAATAACCATCAACACAGAGGTGCTTGTTTGTTTCTTCATGCTACACTGAGCACAACTGTGCATGCAGCACATTGTTTACTCCAGGTGTATTAGAACTGGTTCTGATTACCAAAGGATTTTAACTAAAACGCACTCGTGCAAAGAAACTTAATTGTGAGATTCAGGTGGAAGATTCAAGGGGAAAAAGCAGGAAGATAATGTTAGAAAGTACCTTAAAAACAACACAGGTCAGATGCTTCTGTTTCAGGTGGAATTAGCTGGGCTACGTTTGAGAGATGTTTTATTGGCCGCTAGAACTTCAAATTGATGTGAGATACAGGGGACCTAAAAATGTCTTATTTCCACACAACTTTAAGATTGTCAGAGCAGATTGTTCCACTTGTTGCGGTTCAGTAATGTGAAGCACATATAGACTTTTCTTGATAAGCGAAATCTAAACGAGGGGTTTCAGACACACCCTTTTCATAACCATAGTCCTCAGCTCTGGATGAGCCAAGATTCAGGAAGAAGTACAATGCAACTGACAGAAGAGTGTAAAACACACACTGTTTAACATTCTCTGCTTGGAACACGAAGCCATACGTGGAAAAATCAATGCACGCCACAGCTCACATACTGTGCACGCTTACCAAAGTAATGTATGCAGCCACAAAAAGACATGTTTTTCTCCCTGGTGAGCTCGCATGCAGGTCTGTAACCAGTGTCTGATGAGTGTGTGTGTTTCATACTTCACACTGTGCAGAGTAAGCTCCAAACCACATGAATTCAGTGTTTGATTTAGCAGGAGAGAAAGAGGGAAGAATGGAGATGGCGGCCATCTGTCCATGGTGTGGGGAGTTGAGAAGCAGAATCGGTTTTTGGAGCAAAGGGTCCCTCGCATTGTTCCATTCCTTCTGTAGTCAGATCCCTATGTTTACCCTGCTTGCCACGTGGGACTGAGGAACCTCGTTCTCCCTGATCCAACCAAGTCGCAGGCTGAAAGCGTGTTTATCTTTTCCAGGATTTTGGCGGGAGGGAATGGGGGGGGGGGGGGGGTGTTTGTTTTTGTTGTTGGTGGGGGGGGGGGGGGGGGGGGGGGGGGGGGGGGGGGGGGATAAGGAGAATAAGTGTCGGAGAGCCTTGACAGTAGCTTGGAATTGTATAATGTTCCTGGCTATGAGGAAAATAATTCCTCTGTGTTAACAATGAGCAAAAAATGATGCACAACACATCTAAATGTCTACTTGATATAATGGTGCAGCTGAAAAGAGGGTTTGAACAATGGTTTGAAAATCACTCAGTATGACAGTAAAGCAGTTTTGAGGAAGCAATGTAACAAGACTAGAAGCATTTTGTTTTACCGTAATGTTATACTCACTAAACAGTCAGAAATTATAAAAAGTATAGATTTTACAATTGTTGGATGCTGTTTTGTAACCAACTTGATAAAACAGAACGAGTGCCTCATTAATGATTGAAAATCATTCCTCTAAACAGTGAAACAGTTAACAATTCCACATATTTGCAACAGACCTTGTTACACCTCTTTGCACGACAGAGTCTGGTTTTCAGTGAATGGCTGTAGTTGGTTATTTCTTTCCAACAGCCTTCCCTACGCAAAGATTCCTCTCCTCTAACATGTCTTGGAAACTTCAAACCGCACAAGGGGAACCTGGAGGATGTGTCAGTCTCTGTGGTGTGTCATGCATCCAAAAGCTAACCTCAGCATTGAATTGAGCAATGAGCATAGCCAAGGTTTCGACATTTTTGTTGGGCAATCAGTCTTGAGGCTTTTATTGAGAGTAGCATCGTACAAAACCTTGATGTGGTTCAGTGCTTTGCCTCTTTCATCAGAGAAATCCACTGACCAGGCTCTCCCTGGAGAGACTCAAGTGCCCCAAATCCCAAACTCAAAAGCAGGAAACTAATGCCTGCTAATGCCCTTTTCACCCTCTCAGCTTGTGTGTGTGTCTGAGTGTTCTCATATATATGTGTTTGTATGGATCAGTTTCTCGCCCTTTGGCCACTTTCTGCTTTTTCCTCCACCTGGAAAAAAGGAGTCATTACCGTAAAAGTGTTTACTCATGTAGGAGAACACAGTGTGTCCAGTGCAGTATCAAAGTACCTTCTTGTATTTGTCCCAGAGGCCTCACAGACATAGGAGTCAAGTATTCCCCTTCAGATCAAAATTTATACTCAACAGAAGGGCCTCTGTAACAGAGTGGATGGTCACAAGGTAGCTTCAGGTAGTCTCAGAGGATCAAGAGAGATTTTTTCTTTTTTAAATTCCACATTCCTGAATTGAAGTACATGTTGTGCCAGGTTGCTAAGCTACTTGCTGCAAGGAATAACAAAGCCGTTTGTGTGGAAGGAAGGAACGTTTTGAGAAAGTTCATATTTAATTACTGCTGTGCTGTTTGCCAAGTGAACATTTCCTCTGTTTCTTTCTATCAGCTGTACCTGTTGTCAGTGGAATGGTAAATAAGTTGCATTCTTGAGCGAAAAACTGATCGATATCTGCCATAAATATAGTTAGCCTTATATTTCAAGAAATAGCAAGCTGTAGTAGATTCCTCAGGCATCAGAATGTAAAGCCAGGTAAACTCTGGCAAATAGTTTTCAATGAATTTTTGATTACAGCGTTGCTGTTTTTCCAGTCACAAGTGGTTTTCTTATCATGCATTTAATGTCATAAAGCTGACCTAAGGACATCTGCTATAGGTCCTCTGCTTATCGTGGCAAGTAAGGATAGCTTAAACGCTCAACAGCTCCCTCTGCAACATGGTAATGATCAAAGCCCCGGAGGCAAAAAACAGAAGCACATAAAATATGAGCTATCTCAGATGAAGCAGAGGTTTCCAAGTTTCTTCAAAATGAAGACAGAGCGTGGAAAGGAAGCCAGATCTATCAGGAGAGGAATTAGGGCTCTGTGGGGAACACGGATGACTCACAACCAGACAAAATCATCCACCGTTTGTGTGTGTGTGTGAATTCCCATAGAGCAGATTTCTGTTGGCATGGTTCTAGAAAAACAAAAGATGATGGTCCTGAACACTGACACCTCCCACACGTCCAGCGGGGCGTTATTGGAAAGTGTTCAGGTAGTGTAGGCCTGTCTAAACGACTAATTCAAAGAACTTTTTTTAGATGATCTTGGGGAATGCCCTAGTTAGCAGTCATAATGTGGGAAACTGCCGTATAACCACATGCTTGTAATGTCTGCGCCACAGGCAGTGTGATGAGAGTGGTAGTATAGCGCTATTATATGCTGTTGTTTTCTCATGAGGTGACACTATGAGGAGACTAGTAACCTGTTTCAGGAGGGAAGGCATGTCCAAACAAATATGTAAAGGTGGATAAGCTAGTGTTTTTTTCTTTTTTTAATAGAGAACTTCCTTTATAAGACTTCTTTAACAGTTACTGTTCATAAACTCTTACAAGGAAATATCACATATACTTAAAGTCTGAGTCATACAGACTGTGTAATAAAACATATCGGTGTCATAACTGCCAGTATATCATCAGAGGGACTGTGAGGTTAACCTCATCAGGCACTGTAATCCTGTCCAAAGTATCAGTTTAGAGACCAGGCTAAATTGGTTATAGAGGATTTTTTGTAGGCTTAATATGATAATCAGTGTTCTTGAGTGTTTGATACATAGTTCAGCATAAGAAAAAACAAAAAAACAATATATATTGTCTCCACTACTACACCCATAATATCCTCAGAAGCCAGAAAGCCCTTTTTTTTTTTATGAGTTTAGCAACCTTAGTTGTGTCATATTTAATTTAAAGTTACAACTCAGTGTTTTAGTGGCAACATTGGGGAAGTCAGTATCACTGGAGAGAAGCTACTTTCGTTTTGTTTTTAACCCTTAACCGGGCTGACAACTTCAGAAGCTCTCTCTCCTCTAGCTTACCTTACGTCTCTTTTTACCCTCTTCTCTTTCCCCTCACCCCCACCTGGTTGTAGCAGATGTCTATCCTGCCTGAGGTTTCTTCCTGTTAAAAGGGAGTTTTTCCTTCCCACTGTTGCCAAGTGCTTGCTCACAAGGGGTTGAGTGTTTTTTGGGCTTTCTTTCTAATATTGTAGGGACTTTACCTTGCAAAATAGAGTACGTACTGTTGTTGTGAATGCCATATAAATATAATTGAACTGAATTGTATAGATGTCTACAACAAATTGACTACAACTCCAGATTAACTTAACTTTCACTTAATTCTAGTATAATCTCAGCTATCTTTGAATAAAGTCGATTTTTATGTATTATAAATGTAAAAATGTCGAATCTGTTGGTGCTTGGTATGTGTTAGTGTCAAGGTTAATCCTGGTAAGTGCTTATTGTACCGAATGATCACAGATCAAGTATCGTTTTGCTTTCACTTTTGTGTTTGAATATTATACATATTATGACTTTTAAAGGGACAATAAACATCCAGCCAACGCCTCCATTCAGCCTGGGAATTTTCTTCTCCGTCTCCCGAAGCGTACAGAGGCGAGGAGCTCACGACGTGGTGGTGGTGGTGTGATACTGTACGTGATTGGCGGGCGGGCGGGTTTGGTTTGTGTGTCTGGGAACCTGCTACTGGTCTCCCATCCATACACATTCACACACACAGAGAGAAAGAGAGAGCCACAGTCAGACAGACTGGCTCTCCAACAACGACAGCAGGGGGGGAGAAAAAAAAAAAAAAACTCCTCCAGCGGCTCAGAAACCAGGAACTCTCGCAGAAGTGAAATCGACGCGATGTTAAACTCGAAATGCTCCCATTTATTTTGAGACGAAAGCTATCAAGAGGGAAGAAGCTGCTTAAAAGTGGGTGAAGTGTGACAGCTGGAGTCATTTAACCCAAGGATTTGTTGACTGCACGTGGAAACGGCTCGCTCAGACGCATCGGTGAGTAGCCTCTGCGTCCCGCTTACTTCGGTTTCGGAAAATTTCACGCAAACAATCAAAAGTTGAGCTGAAATTGTACACCAGCGCACTGGGGGGAGTTTCTTGTTATTGATGAGCGACTGGAAGACTGCGCCAACAACCTTTCAGCCACTTTGCGGTATAATCAATATAAGAGTGGGCGCGCGCTTGTTATTTATTAACTAGTGCACGCGACAGTGTGACTTACTTAACGTTAAGGTTTTTTTGTTTTGTTTTGTTTTTTAATAGAAATTATTATTATTATGTATCATTCTCTCGGGGTTTCTGAAATCATTGCTTTGGCAGCATTGTGATTATTTGAGTTGTTTTGCTTTTAGGAAATATTTTTTGTGTACCTCCGCGTTTACGTCCCTGTTTTTGTACTTTAGAGTGTGCATTTGACGCCTGTGTTGTAAATTAAAATTAAATTGCTCACATAGTTTCTGCCAAACGTTTAATATTTGAGCGCCAGCCCAGCATATTCAAATATTCCAGCGAAATTCCTTTGAGCCCAACGTGAATGTGGGGAGTTGTCCAGCACGAGTGTTGTGATTGTAGGGTGTGCTTCTCTGTCATCTGTTTGTATGCTCGTCTTCATGTCACAGTGACAATTAGTGACATTAGAAGAGCATATAATCCACACTCAGTGCCTCCAGATATTATCCACATACTAATGCACACATGTTAAAGCTGCAGAGGAGGGGGGGCGTTACTAGTTTGAATTCCTTACAGTAAACCATATGGAGCAAGATGTTTGAAGGCTAAATATTTTCCCTTCTTAAATCTAAAACGTTCAATGTTAATATTTGGATAATTTGTGCAATATCCGAAAGCAGGTTTTTGGCATCTTTGTGCTAAAGCAAAACAGTCCAAAGGTTTATGGAAACCAAGCCACTGTTTAGAGCCTCAAGGGGCCACCTTGGAGCTTTTAAAACAAGGGAATGATGAAAGGGTGTTTTCAGTTAAAATGCTTATCAACCAAATGGTCCTTTTAAAGGGGAAAAAAGACATATGCTTTGGCTGTAAATATATCCTCAAAGATCTCAGGGGTGACTCTTTACAAAGTCCAACACATGCTGGTATTTTAATATTACTATACCAAATCCCAGTGCAATTCCTACTTTTGTATCTCGACGACGTGTTGGAGACCTTGAAGAATGTTTCGTTTGGATTAGCTGTGAGGCTCCTTATCCTGCCCCTGTGCTTCCTGGTGGCATTAACTAACCCACTTACATTAAAATATTGCTTCTTGCTGCATGAGTTCAGGGTTTAATTTGCTCTGGCATGCCATAAAAGATAAGCTTATACCTTTCCCCATAATTCAGTGTCCAATTACAGTCATAATGTAAACTGTTGAGCTGGCTCCCTCGCTGTGTGTCCACTACCTTGGCTTCCTCGGCTGCTAGACAGGACATCTCCTCGAAGGCAGACATAAGGAGATAAAGATCCTTGCTTCTGCGGTGCATCATATAGTGAACAAATGCAGCCTGCTGCCAGGGTTTCTGATAAAATGACATTGAGGTCTGGAGTCTGAGGCTTTCCCTGAATTGCTCTGCTCTCTGTTGTGTTTTAATATACTTAATGGAAAGGCAACAATAAAATGAAGACATAAGAAAGATATAGGGGTGTGTCCTTTAAGTACCCCCCCTTGACTATTGTTAACCCGCTGAACTTTGGGTTAAATACTGGCCGTCGTCCCTGTCTCTTTTTCCCAGTCCAGTTAGCAGACAGCCGAGGAGGGGCGTGAGAACCACACTGACCAGCTGCCATATCCTACTTCTGCAAATGTTGAATGACTGAACAACAGTGAAAGAGAAATCAATACTTTTGGTCTTCTAGTAGCCTTAAGTGCACTAGATGACAACTAGAACGAGCACTGTATTAATATGAAAAATAATACTTAAAGAAACGTCAGCTAGAGTGAGGTAATTTCAACACATTACTTGGTATTCTTTGTCATGGCAACCAACTCAATTAAGTATTTTCAAAAGAGAACCTGATGTTTTTGGCTCGCCTTCAGATATTTTTATCTCCTTTAAATGTGGAAATGTGTAGAATTTCATGCCTGACATTTCTCTCGCCCCATCAGTTCACTTCAACTGTGAGTTGCCAATAAGTTGTTACTTTGTTACTAGATTTGTTTTGTTTTTTCAAAAAAGCATCTTGCAAAAAAAAAAAAATTACTCAAAACAAAACACCCCCGCCCCCCAAAAAAACTTCAGACGGTACTCCTTCGCAAACGCTCTTGTTCGCCCGCTGCTGGCACAGCTTTTTCACCATCTGCTCTGTTCAGCGAGTGACACCAAACAGCAAGATTTCAGCTAGTAACAGACAGCTGTGCACCTTATGAGAGGAAAAAACCCCCCATCAAGTTACGCGTTTCTCTCACTCATCATTTTACTTGTAAACGCAGTCAAAAATCACAGCACAGCCATTATATCTAACGTTGGCTTTTGTAAGATGATGTTGAAGGGCGGGCACTTCATTAAAACCATCTAAATTTTACAGTGAGTGATTGTTGCTCTTATTCAGCATTTTGGCTATATGGACCAGCATTTTTCTCTCTTTACCTTGATGTCTATTTACTTCTGTATTATTGATGTGTCATGCCATTGGTCCTCTAACGGTCATTATACTCATGATCTATGCAGTGTTAGAGACATCTCTCAGTAAGTGCTCTCTGTCTGCTTTTCTGCTGTTTTTCCAGCTCCCTTCTCAAATGTTTTATTGCCAGAGGGCACTGGGCTCTAAAGAATGAGCTCATTTGGGGGCCTGGCATGTCATTCATTGATTCATGGTTAGCCCATGCCTCCCAGGCACTATATAACCTTCACTAACAGCTGAGTTGCACGGGAAAATGGATGGGACCTTCCATATCCTTCTGTTTTAAGGGGAGAAAATAACATCCTATACAGTCTGGTTGATCTATGGTGCTCCTTTTTAACACACAATGGACATTAAATGGCATGTGCACTATTCATTCTTGTGTACGTTGGTATGTACATATATGCACACAATGGTTACCATTGTGAAGAGAAAAAGTTTACAACTCATTGAATTAACAACAGAATTAAAAAAAAAAAAAGATCCTTATGCAAAAGATGTTCCTTACCTGAGTAAGTAACAGTAAATAACAGAGCCTACAGTTTGATCTTCTCTTAGAAGTTAGTTTGATCTCTCTTATATATGCAGACATGGATGTCTCTGTTTATTTTCTCAAAATCGGTGCGATCTCTCTGCTGAGCATGAGCTTAACTATAAAAATCTAGAATGTGTGTAATATAATTTCTTGCCTTGCTGGCATTGTTACCCACGCAGTAAGCGGTTGTTTAGGTGTGCATTCCTCGAGTCTCACATGTGACAGCTCTTCATTTGGATTTGGTTATGAGGAATTTAGAAGTCTGGCCGTGTCAAAAACAAAACAAACAAAAAAGTGATGCCTCAGAAGAGAAGATATGGCAGCTCAGAGCCCATTGTGCTGGATGCAGATTTTGTATTTGAGTTGCAGGAGTGGCTTTTATTTCTATTGGGAAAGTCTGACATAGTTTTCAAATGCTGGCGATATTGTTTAGTGTCATACTTTTGACTCCTTCTCAACAATACTATTTTTCTCCATGTAAAGTACATTTGACTAATAGAGTATATCTAAAGTGTCTTATCTTGCGCCACTAAAAGAACCCTGCTTTGCTATTAGGCTGCTTTTTTTAGTTGGCTGATTTGATATTTCAAAATCTATTTTCAAAGTGACACTACTATAGAGAGCAAACTATTGGATTCTCCAAGCTATAAGATGATGGCATTGTAGTGTCACTGACTCTTTCATTTGCTTCACCTCAAGATCATAGAATTTGCAAAAAAAACAAAAAAAACCCCAAGAGCGTACTCTTGGTTAAATGTTAAAGTTCATGATCGTACAATTAGGAAAGGACTAAACAAGTACGGCTTGTTATGAAGCATTGCCAGGTGAAAGTCTTGTCTCTCTAAAAAAAATATATTGGCATTTATGAATAAGATTAGACTAATATCATGTCACCATGATGTTAGAGACTGATGGAAAATCAAATAGAAAACGATTACTTCAAGTTACTTGAAGTTGTTCTACAAGGTACTGAATCATGGCGTCTACATAGTTTTTTTTACAGGACTGGATTGAGTTCTGAAAAAAATCTTTCGTTTTCAGATGACTGTATATGTTTTTGCTATGTTGTGTATGCAAAACTGATTTTATTTTTTGTATTTGTGGTGTAGTGCTGCATTAATACATCGCAGGCTGGCAAGAACGCCTCAAAAACAGCAGGATAGATGTCGTAATCGCTCAATTATTTTATGAGAAGTAACATTCACCATCTGTTCGCGTGGCAGTGTTGGATATCACTCAGTCGGTGACACGGGTGAATTACATCACTCTCTAAAGATCTCATCTGTGAACTTAGGTGCACTGTGGAAGGTTTTTTTTTCTTCTGTTAAATCGAGGCCCTGAAAGAGCCGTGAGTCTATGTGAAAGATGTGCATGAAAGACTGCAGATGAGGGAGCGTGTTTTTATATCTTTGATTCATCTCCCAGAGTGGGGTGTGGAATGAAAGAAACTATTTTGTTTCTGAACATTTCCAAAGCCAGTCAAATGTGAATGGGAGGAGTAGATGTGAACTCCTTTTGAAGGAGGACTTATTAGTTAGTTATCTTGTCAGATCATTATATTCTATATTCCCAGCTGCACTTATTTCCTATCAATTCAGCTGAGGTTCAGTCTGCACTGCTTTTTGTACTGTTGGCTTATCAGGAATTAAAAAAAAAAAAAAAAGCTTGTTGGCGCAATACTGCAGTGCACCTGTATGTTTAATTCTCAAATATGGAACTAGGGACTTGTTTAACAAACTGTACACTGTGTAAAAATGTTTGGAATGCTTTTCAGGAGTAAATTCCCTAAAGTTAATTAACCTAGATTCCCATATACAGCACCAGATCATAGGCATAGATTATTAAAGCTGTCAGTCTAAAAGGAAAAGTCTTAAGAGTTGTATTTACATCCAGACTATACTGCAGCTTACTGCTTTAGATCATTGATAGATAATTTTCTCCTCAGCTACTAAACTTTTTAATTACACATACAGTAGAGTAAATATATTTAGTAATAGATGGATTACAGATGGACTTGGATGATTTTTTTTTTTTTTTTTAAATTAATATAATTTTTTGTTTTAGCCTGTGCCACCTGCTGGTCTGGCTTTTATGCCTCTCCAAAGGAAATAAAAGACACACCTTTAGTTTAGCTTGACAAAGCCTGTCTTATCTGGCCCATTTTCTCAGCTCCTGCTGTTTCTGTTGCAATGGCAGGTTCCTGTGTGCTTGTGAGCACAGATTGGAAATCAGGAGCACTGTGTTGATGCTTAAAGAAGAGGCTGTGCAGGCTAGCTCAAAGACCGCACTCCAATGAGGTCCCAGGAGAGCACTGAGCACTGACTGAACACATTTCACATTAACACAAGAAGGGAGCAAGGGAATGAGCAGGTCCAGGGCTGGTCCTTTTTACTGCTTGGCAACACACAACCACAGTTAATGAAGTGTTTTTGAAAGGAGCTTTGTTTGAAAATGGGGTGATAAGCAGCCGTAAAGTATATGTCCATCATTTTCACTGCTACAACAGCTCCTTGGCTATGACTGTTCGCACAGCTCAGAATTGCACAAGACTGCTCAAAGTCAAACCATAAGCTGTGCACTGTAGCTGGCTACATTTTGCTGCCTTGAGGCTCATGTTTGCTTCCTTCTCCTATTTCTGTTTCTTGTTCTCTTCCTTGCATCCCCCATCTACTTATCCCTCCTTTCCGTCATGCTTCAGTGGACCACCTGAGGGGGGCTATGTGCTGGTGACAGCTTGAGGGGTGATGTGGGCAGCCTTCGTTTATAGCTAGAGGATTGTGTAGAAAAGGGAGAGGCGCTGTGGAATATGGATTTGAAAGTGAGGAAGTCCACTCCACTGATTTGCTACGAGGCAGAGACCAAAGAGTTGATGCAGATTTTCTGTATTTGCTTTTCACTGTGCTATCTAGTTAAACGACAAGAAAATAAAATATAAAATAATTGTCAGTAACTGAAAAGGTTGAACTCATTTGGAGCTGTGCATTAAGTTAAAGAGAAAAAGTAGGAAAGCTGTGATATACCCCCAGCTAATCATGTTCATGCTAAAAATACAAAGACCACATCAATATATTGAAAACGCTTGTTATATTGGGAAGATGTGATGCATAACTCTTGAGAGCTGTAGAGTTTGTCCACATTGATGTTGGGTTTCTGTCAGTTAATGGATTTAATTTTGTGAAGTTTGGCTTCAGTGCATTTAAAAGGAAAAGAAAATGCTAAACTGTGGCAACTACTGTGGAATTTCTGCTAACGGCCGTGAGGCTGGCTCTGAAAGCAGGTCAGGCTAAAAGGATGTTGGAATCATATTGCAGTTATCTGGCAAACAGTGCAAGTTACCACACAGAAAACAATAACTTCTTTTGGTATCGCGTCTGTGCGATAGATACATTCATTTATGGATGCAGTGTGCTAACCAAGGTTGCTAATGCTAAGTTGAATGATAACTTAGCATTTCATCGTTTCATACTGTTGACCAAAATGTCAAAAAGTCCATAAACAGCTCTGGTCTAGTTTTTAATTTTATTGCTGGTTACGCAAGGCTATTTCTAAAAGCTCTGTTAACAGTATAGTAATAATGATCAGTTAATGATTTTAGGAGTTAATGGGCAGACCGAAGACTTTCTGAATTTCAAATGGGACATAATGAATGAACAAACAGGCTATTGATGTGCTGTCTACATATGTAACAGTAGAATATATAGTAGAATATATGAGCAACAACTGTTAAAGTGTGTTACTCCTGTTGTTTGTTTGTTTGTTTGTTTGTTTGTTTGTTGTCCCATTTTTTTCCCCTTGTGTAATTTGTTTATGGGTCTTTGGCCCCCCATGCGGTGGAAAAGATGGAAACAAGGAACATATCTGGAGTGAAGTGCAACCGAAATGAAACTGTCCCATACAGCTGTTGTTTGTGTGGTTTTGATCTTTAATTTTTTTTCTTCCTCTTCGTAGTGAGCTCTACTCTTACTCTGTTCTCTGTTAAAGATGTCTTTTCAATCGGTCAGCATTCTACCTACACACAGCATCACAATTGTTGGAATACTCCCAGTTGGAGTTTATTGGATGGATTGGATACAAATGCGTCTCCCTTCGTTGCATACCCATAATCCTTTACTCAGCCAAGACTTATGCAAATGGACAGGATCATAAATCCTTATAAGGAGAATTTGCCAGTCAGAAATTTTATTAAATTTAGTCAATTTTATGTGATTGGAAATTTATAGTTAACAGGTATGTAAAATAATAGTTAGCAAAACTCTGTAATAATTCAAAGGTAAGCATATTGTCAGGAATAACCTGAAGACTAAGCTCTAGCTAATTCTTTATAAATAAGGTTGCAGGTTTTTCAGTCTGCATCAGAGCTCAGTATGACTGATGTAGACATAAACCCAGTTTTGTCTGATGTGCATGAAAAAAGGCCTAAATTGAATGAGCTGTCTTATGTTGAATGCAAAATGGTTCTGTGCATATTTTCATGGGAAACTGCGCTCACTTAGCCAAAGTCTGAGGTTGTTGGAAATCTTGCGTTCCAAAGAAAGCCATATTTATTAGCCTCTTTAATTACTCTCTTGGCTGAAGTTTTTGTTTGCTTTTAAGATTTGCATTGCTGAAAGATCACACAAGAAGATGGAGAGAAAGAGAGAATGTTTAATAAGGCTGTAGCTGGCTTGTGCTTAAATGACTGTGAAAGATTAACTTGGAAATGTGGAATCACTACTACTGCTAGACTGTTACTTAATCTTTACAATTTTCTATGATGAAACTAGTGTGTTTATGTATAAAATGTGATTGACGTTGTCATTTTAATTTTAATTTGTAATTTTCATTTCTTCAAGGAAAACAAAAGAGCCTTTCGTATTTTCATATGCTCTAGTGGGGCTTTAACAAGTCATGACCATATTAACATCTTCAGATTTTTGTGGGAGGAGAATATGGTGACCTTGGAATACATTATATCTATGTTGAACATGTTATGTTTGTGGGTGAGGTGCCTGTGACAGGGAGATGATTCATCTCCCATGAAACCAACGTAAAAGGATATATTAGAAATCACTTGGAGCGTGATGACGGGCTCCTTTCTGAATGACTATTTATTAGATTCTCTTAGACACAACAGCATTGTTACAATATAAGGCTTTTAAGTTCCACTTGTTTTGAAGTATTTCTTTTGGTGTGATGTAAAGTTTCATAAAGTTTGTCCTTCTGCGGGTTTTGCTTTTGTGCCAATCAGTCAAAACTGGACTTCCACTAAGCCGCTGAGCACTCATTTCAAAGCTTGTTGCATTGTTAGAAAACAACTTAGTGTATGTGGGCAGTTGTTTTTATAAGCAAGTCAGTTTGATGAAAATGTTGTTTTGCAGTCTTTGCCTCGCCGTAGAGTAATTCAAGCCCCACTTGAGGCTGACAGATTAGTTCATCAGCAGCAGTGTGGCCTGCGCTGGCCTGTGATGTATGCAGTTGTAAGTGGTCTGTGTCTGAAACGAATGTGTGTGGCTGAGAAAATGATTAAGTTCCACAGTCCTCGTGAGGGTGTTTGGGCCTAACTAACCTACTTCTTTATGACTGTTTCCTGTGCTCACTCACAGTTAGGGCAACTAAGCACACCCTTCTCTGACACCATCACAGGTAATGTTGTGTTTACTGTGGTATTGTCCTCGTCCTCCAGAAAGAGATTGACTGGTAGAAGTTGGCTTGTTGTGATAGAAATATGATTGCTGTTCTGTATCTGTGAGACTAGGAGTATTCTTAACAATTTCAGCTGAAGTCATTTCATCTCTGTAAGTGGAAATGCTTCCAAGGAGAATATTGCCAAAATATTTAGAAATATGCAATGCTAAGACTGACTGCAAGGGAGATGCAGCTATACAGGATTTTGAAAATAACCTAGTGAGCAAAGCACTGTTAGCAAATTCAGATAGTCTTGTGTAGATTTTTCTCTATTGGAAAACCAGATTAACTGGTCCAAGACTAGGTTTGTGAATGGACAAAAGATCTAAACAAATCTGCAATTAAATACCTCAGCTTTGTGCTACCGTGATACAAGGAAATATCTCCTGAAGCTTGTCTTCTCTTCTTTCCGAAACCATTTGAATTTTGTGTATAGTACGAATGGTAACAGAGTTCAGTATTTAAAGAGCACATGTCAAATGGGTTAAGTTACTTTAGGTAATGCTAACCTAAAATGTTTAGTAGTTATTTTATACTCACAGTTTTTAGGGAAAAAACTACCTAGGGTCCTTTTGTGTGTGCATTTGACTTATGCTGTATATGGCCGTGTCACTGCTGTTTCTATTGCTGCTATTTCAATAGATTCACACTGATAACCAGTTATCAGAGACAGTAACTTATTAGAAAAGAAGAATGGAAAATGCCCTTAATTTACTTGCTAAATGAAAAATGTGTGTTTAAGGAGATGTGAGATCTTTTCTTTTTCTAAGCACTTAGTCTGGTTGGTCCTACTTAATTTAATTAGCTGTTTTCCTTCACTCTCTCTTCTCTTCTTCAGTGAAGCCTGGACTGCTCCACTTTAACTGGTGACCAGCTGTTTACCTTTGCCTAAATCAGAGATGAGTGCCAAATCGGTAATCAGCAAGGAGGTGTTCATACCTCACGATGAGAAGATGCTTGCTGCTGTACAGGTGAAGCGGAGGACAAAGAAAAAGATCCCCTTCCTGGCCACCGGTGGTCAGGGTGATTACATGACGTTCATCTGCGTCTCAGGTCAGGACAAATAAAAACCTCCTTTCGTTTGTTTATGTTTAAATGGATTTTATGCTTTTTGCCTTTCTATTTGCGAGAGCGCACCAGTTGCGCCTTTGCAACCCACAGTCGCATTTCCTTGTGTCTCCCATAATTCTTCCACTAATGTTCACACTGATGAGCATGTTTACGTTTCCCCTGCCAACAGAATGACACACTAAATCAATTTACTGCAGGGCTTCAGGTCAATCGTTTTTAAATAGATTAGATTTAAGCTGAAATTGATGAATTGCTTCACCAGAAATTCAGGTTTCAGTTGTTTCAGTGTGGGTTTTTTTCCCCTCCCTTATTGTTGGGACATTAGCTGATGTATTTCTTGTTAATTGAATTAGCCATGCAAATTGTTCATGAGGAGAATATCTAGATCCTCTTCATTTCTGTGCCAGAAAAACTGCTTGTGAAAATTGGCTACATTTTTCAGTATTAATCTGTCTCGAACGCTGCTTTGGCAGCAGTAGATTACATGACCGAGGGTTATAGTTCCTTAAGGATGACTATGAAGAATTTAAAGTATAACCAAACAGCTCAAAGCCAGCAAATCTCTGTCTATGTTGGATTCAAATTCAAAGTTGCCTTGCAGCAGGCAAGTTACTCAACAGTCAGCCTGTTTATTTACACCCTCAAGTACATGTACATGAAAGGCAACTGTAGCAAGCGCAAGCCACAAATTTTCAGAGAGTGGACACTGTTTTTCTAAAGGGTTTACAATGAGTCATTTCGCCTTTCATGTGGAAATAAGTATTGCTTGATATTCACTTCTTGTAATGCCAGTCTCGTCACATCCCCTGCAGCAGCGTTCACCTTTGTGTCTCATTTGAGCTTGGCCACTGTGAAATATATTAAAATCACTGGATATCCTAATTGCTTATTTTGCATGGCAGCAAAAAGACATTCTGATATGTGAACATCCATGTGTGAGCGTCAAAGCCCCTTGCTGACATGTGTTCTAATGACTCCACACCTACGATACTGTGTTGTTGTCTAAGAAAAAACATGCTTGGTGTCATTAGTTGGCTTCCATTTGAGTTGCCGGAATTGTTGCAGTTGTTTGTCTTTTTTGCTTGTTAAATAATTTTAAGTCTGACTGGATACCTCTGCTCATTATCTTTTTCTCCTTTCCTTTGTTGCCGTCATTGTGTTGCTACTACTTTATTTAATCCAAAAAAATGCCCAGTACTGCACGTCTGACAGCATCTGCAATCAGGGCAGTTAAGTAATTGATCAATTCACCGACCATCATATCCATAGATGACGGTCACATTAATTAAACAAAAAATGTAGTCAAAGTGTATTTGGCGACTTATTTTAGTATTTTTAAATATCCTCAGGTGATTTATTAGTGGACAGTCTGCCTGTTGTTATTGCAAAGGTTTGGTGACTTTGCACGCACGTGTCCAGGACTGGGGGAAGGAAATATTTGGGTAAAGTATTTCGGATATATAAACCCAAGATTAATTTGTGCCACAATGATTGTAAGAGAAAACTATGGGAAAGGAAAGAATACCATATCATCTGTCAAACCTGGTAGAGGCACACATGTGTTGTCATGTGTGACTGCCAGTTAAAGTAGCATGATTGATGTTGTGACAACTGATAGAACTGCTGGACTAATTCTGAAGCATATAGGCCCAAATGACTGTGAGACAAACTGATCGCTTCACAGTGCAAATGGATAACATGAGGCATGCTGCAAAAGCAGCCCAACAGAACAGTTTCCCGAGGCAAAGAAATGGGATGTTATTCGATGGCCAAGTCCTATTCCCTATTCTAGCCAAGTGGAGTATGCGTTTTAGTTACTGAAGACAACTGACTACCGAGTCCCACAAACAAACATCAACTGAAGGTGGTTGTAGTAAAGACCTGACAGACCATCTTGAGAAAGGAAACATTTGGCCATGTCTGTGGTTTCTAGACTACAGGTAGCAATTAAGTGCATTAAGGACTTTTACGCCCAATATTAAAACCAGTTCTTATACTTAAAGCTGGTAGTTTGTCCAATTAATTTAGAGCCACTGAAATTGGGCTGTGTATGAAAATGGTAAATCCCTTGAATTGCACCAGAAAGTCTGCAATTCAATCTGGTTTGATTTGAAATGCAATGCAGTGATGTACTGAAATAAATATTTACAAAATCTGCCCTTATTCGACTGCCTTTGCCCGTAACTGTACTTTTGTAGAGATTTTCTGCAGTCACTGTCTCCAACCTTGGTCTAAGGATAGATAGGCATGCTGTTGTTGAGTATGAGTAAAAAGAATGTGAGCTGTTGCATTCCCACTTCTTTTATTATGTTTTTTTTGTACAAGCCACTTCAACTGGTACTTTTTTGCATTGGTTTACACAAAATTTATGTGGAGACTAGAAATGTTCCACATGCTGTCACCATTTTTATGTCTGTAGGAATGCATGTTGTACCTAAAGAAATCCAGAGAATACACTGTCTGAGAATTGTGCTATCACCACCCATTTATCTTTCCACAGCCACTCTGTCTGCATTAGTGGTCTCCTGACTTGGCTGATGTTTTGTGTCACATGTGGGAACAGAAGTAGTGCCTTCACTTCTTCTATTCCCACAAGTCATGTGGATTTTAAACCATTGTTCTAAATTTAATCTGTGTTTTCCTACGAAAACACAGATTCGTAGTTTTATTGGTTTTATTGTGCTGCACAATAAAACCACAATAAAACCACAAGTTTGAAACTAGTCAGCTCCTGGCTCCCAGTGCATTTTAAACAGAAGGCAGCTTGTGTTGCTCACATGTTCAGCATGTGTGTAACTGTAAAAGTACTGTGTATGTGTATAAGGGTGGAGGATGGGGCTCGTTGACAGTCTCATGGCGACAGTAGCATATACTTGAAGCCTGGGGGCCGAGCACTGGCAGAGTTATGTAATCGGTGGGATGTCACGGCTAAAGGAAGCCTAAAGTACAAGAAGCTGTACTGTAGAGACAGCCACAAGCACTTCACTCTCAAACTGAGTAAGGTGGCAGAATTAAACCACATGACTTCTACACTTACTCCAGAATCATATGCTTTTGTGTTGTCAGAAGAGGTGACTGAAAACGTTAATAAATCACTGACTCACTAAGGTCTTTGACTTTTCTATTTGTTGAACACATGGCTGTTTGTCTTAGGTAGAGAGCTACATTCATTAATGGAAGAAAAAAAGCCTGGACACCTGCCAGTTGGTGAGCTGTGCCGCTTACTACAAAATTATGTGTTGCTGGACGAAAAACAAGACTAGTTCAGCTCACTTGGCTGACTGTTGTTTGACTTTAGGGTGAAAGCTTGTAAGTTAATCTTATGTTAACAAAGAAGACTGATAATAATCTTAAATTCCCTGATTTCCATTAGAGGAGTTTTTTTGTCCACGGGGTCTAGCAAAGAGCTCTCAGGGTTTAAACTTAAAAAACTAAACAAAAAAAAAACAACTATTGACCTTTTTGTGTGTATGATTGTTTTCATCTTCCTGTCCTACTTGGTTTGATGTAGTATGTATTTTTTTTATACTGTTTCAATCACGGTCTTGTACAACAATATGTACAATGTAAAACCAGTGATGTCTGCTATTCATTTTACTGCCTATGCTATCTGTTATTCAACTTAATGTGAGGCTGCATAATTTCTATTCTTTCTCACTATGTCATTTCCTAGCTCTGAGTGCTTCTCAAGCACTGTTGGGGTCAGTGCATCGTGATTGATCCCTGTTCACATGCCAAAGAGTAAGCGCCACAGTTTCATTACAGTTTAAGTCACTGCTGGATCATTAACTTCCTTAGGGGGCTGCATGAGAACTCGGTGTGTTGTGGAAGGCTCCACCAATGTGATGAACTCAGTCTTGCTCAATAAATCAAAATTCTATTAATAAGCGTAGATTATTAATTAATTATTAATTAACAGTCCCCCCCCAAATTTCAGACTTCTATTTTTACACAAAGTGCTGTGGCCATTTTACTTTTGCTTCATCTCCAGTTGTTCAGTTCCCCTTTTCTTGTTCAGAGAGAGAAATCTAGTCCGTTTTGGGTTTAAACAAGTATCGTCTTGATGCATTCTCAATTATCCATTGATCAATGGCCTTGATCAAGAGTTGTTGATCAGTGGTCATGAGAATTTGCATATTAATGATCAAGGAACTGACCTCCCAGCCCATTGTTCCTTCAGTGGTGCTAGTTTCAGTCATTATGCAAATGTACTGTTTATAAGGTTGGGGAAACCTGCAGTCAGCTGAGACTGACTTTCACTTAAAACGATACATCCAGATGAACAGAATCAACTTTTTGGGGCTTGAACAAGTACATACAAGTGCGGTCAAAGTCTGCGTGAAAGTATGAAAGATATTAAAGAGGTGATTGTCATTGAGGATGGATCTGTAACTGGATTTGTTAAACTGTGAATATTTGTTCTCATAGAACTGTGGATCCAAAGAGAACCAACATCTTCACTGTTGGCATGTGAGTAAGAATGTTGCTCTCAGGTTGGCTTGAAAGAAACTGCATTTCTTCTGCAGATAGGCCTTTGTCCTGCAGTTTGGTATTTAGTTTATTCATTTGTGCAGTCACATCAACAGCATATGCATCTGAGAACTCTAGAGTGTTCTTGCCTTTCTTCTCACAAAACTCTTAAATATATATGCTTTTAAGTCCCAAACTCTTTTTAACGCTTTGCTCCGGCTGAGCCGTCAGGCAGCTGTGTGATAGCCTCTGTCACTACGTTAAGTCTCGTGCTCCTCCAAAAGTGCAAACAAACTATCTGTGATTCAGCACTCTTGCCTTGACGAAGTTAACTATTCATTAACAACATGGTTAATTTTTAGCACTGAGTTACATCACCTGGAGTATAATACAATGCAAAAACACCAGTTTCAGTTCTGGGTTCGTTTCAGTCTTTTCATCTTGCATCTTCTTCAAAAGTCCAACATTTTTCCCTGTCAGATTTGGACAACCATTGGTTAAAACGCCCACCAGTGTGTCCCATTTCAGCCCAAGCCCATCAAAGCATGCACTTACCTTCGTGAACAAATCACTCCCTGTCGTAGTCCCTTTCACTGAGTGCTTTGCTGTCAGTGGCTCCATAATCTCAAACTCTTTCATTATCCCACGTACAAAGATGAGTAACTGGTTTGTGTTGCGGACATCACAGCTTTTGTTCGGAGCCAAGGAGGAAAAGGTAAAAAACCACATTGCTCGATCTGTCTTAGTATGGTTCTCCTGAAGAAGAGTATATTCGCTCGTGCTTTTTTTCTTTTTCCTCATGGCACTTTAGCATGGCATTGTCCATTGTCCATCTTTGATAAGATCTCCATCAGAAAATAGCTTACTTTGTAAAAATGTTTTTATGGGAAATCATAAAAATAGTCTTGACTGCTCCATCCCTGAACATGTAAAGCTTGATTAAAAAGTCCTTGTTACTTTTCTCTGTAATGTCATTTCCCAATAAAAAAATAGAACGGTAAGTCATTCTCTGTTGGAGTTTATCATCCATTGGTGGATGAAAAGGGACAAACTGGATGATGTATATTTTTAGCCTGCTTTTTTTTTTCTGTGCTTATTAAAGTTTCCAGAAGAACATGTTTGCTAGAAAGATGGCAGAAGCTTAACACTGACCAAGTTGGTTAGTAAGTTTTTGTCTTTGATCACTGGACTTCATGTAGTGACTTTATGCCTGGCCCTTAGGGATGAAACATTTGACCACCCACTGAATATTTGGCCAGAAAGATGTGAAGTTATTTATGCTGATTAAGACACTGATGTTCTCATGAGATGGGCTGATAATCTGCATGGTTTTATTTATTTATTTTTTCAATCTGACAGGAAAGGGTATATTTGCTCCTCTTTGTACCCAGTCTCATTTGAACAGCATACTTTCTTTTCTTTTCTTTTTCAATTTTTTGTGCTTTTTGTTTTTTTAGTGTGTGTGTGTGTGTGTGTGTGTGTGTGTGTGTGTGTGTGTGTGTGTGTGTGTGTGTGTGTGTGTGTGTGTGTGTGTGTGGGGTGTGGCTGGGTGTTTGGGGTGTGTGTGGGTTGTTT
>VURO01001330.1:0-15466 GCA_015108175.1 Pelvicachromis taeniatus
CCGCTGAGTCCATGAAATGGCTGGATCGTTACTGTCAGGGTTGGGAGGAGGACTCACACGCCGGACTCCAAGATCTTAGGTGCAAAGAGTAATTTATTTAACAGTCCACCGGGTGTATATACAGAAGGTGCAGGGGTGGGGGTAGTGCTATATACAACAGGTGAAGGGGAAAAGGGGCTCCAGGGAAATCCAGGGAAGGGAAAAGGCACTCGATCCTCGCCACCACCGCTCTCACACCAACACACACCGCTCGGGAGGCACAGGGAAGCAATCCAGGGGTCTATACACAGGGAGAACACTTGTTAATCACAACTCACGAAAACACACGGCGAACACTGCTGAGGGCTAGGCTGTACTGACGCAAGTCACACAACGATCCAGCGAAGAACAGCAAACACTCCCTGGCTTAAATGCAGGTCCTCCTTGATGAGGAACAGGTGTCTCCACTTCCGAGGGGCGTGGACCGAGGGCGGGAACCCGCAATGAGTACCACCCCGGCAACAGAGAAGAGAGAGAGAGAGAGACACACACACACAAAATGGCAGATCATTGCCTAGCAGGTCTTCTGGGCCGTGACACGCAAAGAGCAGCTTGGACACGCTTGACCCGTGTTCAGTTCTGTGAGAGAGGTTAAACTTTATGGAAGTCAGTTTGTCCTCTTAGGAAGCAGAAACCATCACGAGCCATTGTGCCGTCTGATTGGCGTTCGTCTCAGAACAGCAGAATTGGCAGGCCCGCTGCTGGTGACCTGTACTCGTCAGAAATAATGTATAATGTTTGATACATTTCTGATACGTCTAAAACACGTGCTCATATCAGTGAAGAGAACAGGGCACCAGCGGTGGTCCTGCCAGTTCTGTTGTTACTGCACAGCGTTGGACTGTGATTGCTGGTCCAATTAAAGACTCTCAGGCCCTAGCATGAGGTCCCGACATCCTTTAGTGGGACCTAAGCATGTGGCATGAGGGTTACATAACATCAAAGGACTCATGCGACCATCTTGAAGTCTGTTTTTGACACATTTGGTCAGAAACATGCACGGGTGGCTTGATGTGGGTTATTTTTTAGGGCACTGGCGATGCTCTTCCTGTTATTGTTCCTCATGCTGGATGCTCTGTCCTTCTACAGCCCCACCAAGCTCTCCTTACTTGTGTAATGACCCGTCTTCTGGTTATTTTTTACACACTCTTGAGACTGTACTGGTACACACACCAGTGAAGAACACTTAATAAAAGCTAAACTGGAGAAAAAACAGTCAGTGTGGATAAGGAGAACGCTAATCTGTTTCATTTGTGGGAATTGGCTTGTTGTTACCTCTACAGTGCACCTGTTGTCTCTTTGATTTGCGCTAAAGCAGCTGAACTGGAATCACACTGGTTTTTGTACTTTGCAGGGTGCCTCTGGTACTCCTGGTGCAATGGGAGCTCCTGGTCCACTGGTAAGTTAAACAAACACAGTTAAATAAAGAGAATATTTGTCTGCTGCAGGGATACTGACTCCATCTTTGGTTTCAGGGACCACCTGGGATGCAGGGAGAAAGAGGCCGAGCCGGATCGACCGGCCCTGTGGTATGACACAAATGACTGAGCCATATGACAGGAAAAGGACAAAATAAAAGTGAAAAGAGAAGTTTCCAGATTAAGTTATTTATCTTAATCTGTGTTTTTCTCTTAGGGTAAACGTGGCACACCCGGCCATGTTGGTAAACCAGGTCCACTGGTAAGAACTTTTTCCAACACTTCTGACCACACGAGGGACACACCACTGTTATCATCCTTTTAATCCTCTAACATGCTTCTTGTTTTAGTGTACAGCACATCAAAAAATAGAGAAAAATCACAAGCACAAGTTAACATCTTTAATTTACATGTTTTGATTGACTGATCTGGACTCTCGCAGACCCAGTTCCTGTTTTTGAAAAAAAAAATCACAGGTTAATTGAACGCAGTCGTACTAATTTTGGTCGTTCTGCAGTCTCCAAACACTGTTTTCCTTAGTGTGACTGCAGTATAGCAAAAATAAAACTTTAGCTGCTAGAACAACAATGAAAACCAAACAGAAACCAACACACAACTCAAGAATATCCCACAACAACTACAGTGCAGCCTCTAGTAGCCCATTTGTTTATTTTTGAAACACCATTTATCCAGATTGTCAACAAAATATCAAATTAAAATTTTCTTAAGTATTAAACAAACTTTCCTTTAACCACAGGGGCCAATAGGAATCCCCGGTATGCCCGGATTTCCTGGTAACCCTGGAATGAAGGTGAGATTTTTTGACTCTTGAATTGTAAGGAGTTAGTTTTCATTCTCAGACACAGACATTTGTAGCTGTAAGATGTTTCTGAGTCATTGAATTCACCCAAGATGTCTTTTAATATTTCCTGAATGTGCCTGCTGGTGTAGGGTGAAGCGGGACCAACAGGGGTCAGAGGAAGTCCGGGACAGCAGGGACCGAGGGGCGACGTTGGGCGTGTCGGGCCACCAGGTCCCAGCGGACAGCAGGTGTTGTACTTTTATCATTCTTGTTGCTAAAATAGACGTAGACCCATTCTGCCCTCACATTACCACCATTCCTAGTTAATATGTTTTTGAACAGGGCGCGTCAGGACAGGATGGAGGGCCAGGTGCCCGCGGCTCAGCGGTAAGTGATTGTGGAAAGCACTTTAACCAGCTGATTGTTGTCTACAAATGTGTTTAGAGTAAAAGTTTTTATTTAATCTATTGCTTCTCTGTTGCCTCACCAGGGTATAGCCGGTCTCCAGGGTCCACCTGGCATGGTTGGTCCCTCCGGTCCCCCCGGCCCCCAAGGTTCAACAGGAGCTACTGGAGCAAAAGGCCAACTGGTATGATCTCTCATTTTATGTAATTTTCTATCTCCTCGTCATGTGTGTCTTCATTTTTTCTGTCTAAAAATATCTGTTTCTTCAGGGTGATGTTGGAGCTCTTGGATTCAAGGGAGAGGCTGGAGTGAAGGGAGAGCGAGTAAGACCAAAGCCACCCCAAAATAAAGACCCTAAAAGTTCATCTTTAATGTTATTTTGGTGGTTAAGTTAACGATTTGTCAACTGATTCAGTGGGTATGGATTTGTGTTAGGGTGACCATGGTGTACCAGGTCCCTTGGGCCCCATGGGAGAAGATGGAAAGCGTGGACCCCGGGGCGATGGTGGATCTATTGGGCCTCCAGGACCCACAGGAGAGACAGTGAGTCCACCAAGAATATTCACAGTCTGGTCATGTAAAGTATATTTAATGAATTCCTTTTGAACCCTGCAAACAAGACAGACTAAAAGTTTCTTTTTCCTCATTATAGGGACCACCAGGAAATAGGGGTTTCCCTGGTGCTGATGGTTTACCAGGCCCAAAGGTGAGTATTTATGACTTGAATTCACCATCAGCTTTGTCACATCCGTTTCTGTAATTTTAGAATACTTCACACTTGCTCTGAACAGGGAGGCCAGGGCGAGAGAGGAGTACTGGGATCTTCAGGCGCCAAAGGTTTATCTGGAGATCCAGGACGCAACGGAGAGTCGGGTTTGACAGGAGCTCGGGTAAAGTTGCATGTTGTAATTCATTGCCTAGAGTAGAAGGTTTATTTCATCCTTTTGCTCAGTGTTTGCAGGATTTTGTATATAAAAGTGAGCGACTAACAGCCTCTGGTCATGAGGGAAATGATTCTATTCTGAGGTTGTCTGTGGTTGGCGAGTGGTTGCTGGAGGTTGATGACATTTGCTGTGAAACTGAAAAGCCCAAGTCATGGCAGCCTAGAAAGTCAACGAGTGACTGAAAATCTCCATTTACAAAGAAAAATGCATATTCAAGAATTATATTGGTAATAATAATTTGTAATATTGGTTGCAAAGAGGTATATGGTGCTAGTTGGTTGTTAGCAGGTTGCCTGTAATTTACATGGAAGATATCAAATTGTCTGCAAACATGGGATAACTATTCTTCGAGTGATAGTGAAACTTAAAAGTAAAGACCGCTGACCTCAGCAGCCATCAAATCCTTCAAAAGCAGAGATCCCAGCATCATAATTGTTCCTTCCTTACCTTCTCACAGCTTGTTCTTTCCCACAGACCAAAACCAGAACATGTGATTTCTGCTTCAACAGCAAACTGAATTAAAGTTGATCTGAAATTAATTTATGCACCTTCATCTTTGAGAAACTTGCATGTGAAATAATTTTCCATGAATTTTATGGCCATACTCTGTTTTAAACTGCAATCAACAACACTGATTCTAAGTTGGTATTTAGATAAACGTGCACAGCAGAATAAGCTAGTGGCAAGAAGTGCCAGCTTTGCTCTTTATAATGCATATAAAAAACTGCATTTAAAATATATGTAGCCTTAAAGCCTTAAACTTGCATTCCTACTTAGGACCACCGGGGAGCGACTGTTCCACTTTCAACAATAAGTCAAGTTATATAAATGTGTATGAAGTAAATTATTCTGCTATGGCGTCGGTAACCCTTTTCTAATGAGCTTATGCTATCAATCACAAATTTGAATGTCTTTTATAACTTTAAAAACAAAACTTTTCAAAGTAATATGTAAGTCAAGATGGCCATGTCCATCTTGCATTTACAGTGTATGGTTTTCTATCTTCTGCCTGGGTTGGGTGTGTGCAGTTTTAATGATTTTAATGAGCACGCTGACGGTTCTTGTTGACAGCACGTTTCTTATTTAGATTGTAACTGTGGATGTAAGTGCAACAAACAGTTTAAAACAACTAGCCTGAACACTTCATGGCATCATCTTCCAGTTTCAGTTTGTTTAATACAAGTTTCCCCTAAAACATGATAAAAAGTGGAAGAAACAAATCTCAATCAGTTAAAACCAGTCTGAACTTAACCAGAAATTCTTGTTTCATTCGGCACTTAAATGACTTGTTTGTGTTACTTCACAGGGTCTCACAGGTCTTATAGGCGCCCAGGGAGCAGAGGGGAAGCTAGGACCGGTGGTATGTAATCAAATATATTAACTTTCACTACTTGTAGACTTCCAGACGTGTGCTCAGCAGCAAACGTGTTTCTGTCTTTTCAGGGGTCCGCTGGAGACGATGGAAAACAAGGCCCAGCCGGTTCTACTGGAAACAGAGGCCCAGGTGGACCGATGGGCCTGCCGGGACCAAAGGGCTTCCTAGTCAGTACAAATGAGTGTGAGATTAGATAAGAGCTGCTAAGCTTAATGAGCGACAGCCAGATGAAAACATTTGTGAAAATAAGTGCAAAACAGCAGCATAATAACATAAAATATGCTGATTGATGGTGCCTGTTGTTTTTAGGGTGATGCCGGGAAGGCTGGAGAAGCTGGAAGTCCAGGGTCTCCAGGTCAAAGGGCAAGTTAAATTCACAACTGATACAAATAGAGCTCATACGTCCTGCTGAGGCTTCACGCTCTTTATCTCAAGCACAAAAATGCTGATGAATGCTGCTCTTTACTGTCCTCTAGGGACCAAATGGAAAAGATGGAGAGAGAGGTGCTGCCGGTCCACCTGGCCCAGCTGTAAGCATCCATCTTAGCTGAGAGTATCTCATTATTAATAAAGTAAACAATTAAGCTTTTAATATAATGTGTTTGTTTGTCCTGCAGGGTCCTGCAGGGAAGAGAGGAGAGCAGGGATCCCAGGGAGTGTTTGGCTTCCAGGTACTCTCCCATAACCCAAACGTTTTGCTCCTATCGCTGGAGCTCAATCTCACTTTTAATTCTTTCATTTATTTATTATTTATTTAACCAGGTAACAAAGGTGATTGGCCACGATTAAAGTCACAGTTACAAGAGGTTGTTGTCTATTGTTTTTATGATTATTAAATAAAATAAAAACTTTTTGGGGCATTTTTAGGGTTTGCCTGGAACACCAGGCCCACCTGGAGAGTCAGGAAAACCAGGTGACAAGGTACGACTTGGGTATTTTAAAATATTTTTCAAGTTAACCCACATAATATAAATTGTGCGGTGACTTCCATACAGCATGTAAAATCTGCTTAATGTTTTTTATTTTTGTTGTAGGGTCTTGCAGGAGAGGTTGGTGAAGTTGGTGCGACGGGACCAAGAGTAAGTCCGTTAGTCCAGTTTCCACTTTTTTATTGTTTAGTTGTTTTCAAGCTAATGATGATAACTTGTAAGAGTTAATGATCTAAAAGACAAAACAAGCATTATTAGTCTTATAACTTATTGGTGAGTTAGTAGTTGAGTTTCTTCTTCTGTCAAAAGTTGTAAAAAGGTTTGATTTGGTAACCAATCTGAAAGGATTTTTAGGACATAAAGGTAAATATATCCTAAAATCTTTATAAAATGGGATTAAGGTATTTAAAAGATGCATCTATTATTATTATATGAGCAAAAACTAACCCTAACCCTAGTCCAAAATGTTCATTTTTTTACATGTTCATATTTCTTAAAATGTCAAAACTTCCAGATTAACATGCAACAAAACAGATTTATTTGAGATTGCCTTAGATTGTACTATTATACTTTGTATGATAGTACAATGAAATTGGAAAACTGTCACACGTTGGCACTTAGCTCAATTAAACACAACAAAACACAACGCAGTAAACTTTAAAGTGGATAAAAATTGAAAAAAGTTATAAATAATTCATTAAAGACTGATTGTTCATTACCCCCCTCTCCCCCTAACAATGACCTATTGCAGTGCTCCTACAGTTCCCTTACAGGCTACCAGAGGGCTGCAGCCTTACGCCACCTCATACTACAGACAGTACATGAAGTATGCATGCAGCCACCCTGGGATTTGGTTTTTCACTCATATTGCGAAGCCTAGACTTAACATTTTACATGTTATGACATTAGCATCTGACCATATTTGTACAAGAGTGACGAGAGTTAGCTGCTACCGCTAGCAAGTTTGACTAGCTAGCTGTATCCATAAACTGCAGATAATTCCTGTGAAACATGCAAATAATATACTGCAGCTTTTGTTTTGGTCAATTTGTTGATATGTTTAAAGTTGAACCTTTTAACATGCAACTCTCGGGGCTTTGACTAAATTTGGAGCAAGCCTCTAGTGGCCATTTGTGGCACTGCAATTTGTTTCTTGATTTTTCAGCCTCAGCGGTTATCGCTAGCTATACACAGCTATATTTTTTGTTGAATTCAATAAGGTAGGGATGTCAAACTAATTTTACAACGTGGGCCACATACAGCCCGGTTTGAGCTTATGTGGGCCCATTCAGTGAAACTGTCAGTACAAAGAAGTTTATCTGGACATTTAATCTCTGAGTTCAGTCTCACAAGTCTTTGCAGAGGCCAATTCTGGGCCTCCTATGCATGATACCCCTGCAATAAGAAATAAATGTATAAACGCATCTTTTGGCTATTCTTGCAGGGAGAAAGAGGCTCTCCAGGAGAAAGAGGTGAAACTGGGCCCAATGGGCTGCAAGGACCCAAAGGTAGTCCCGGTGCACCCGGACCAGATGGGTCAAAGGTATGGTAGCCATAAAACTACTGATGCTTAACCCTGAACAACAAAAAGACTGGTTACATGCATTATAGTGTTTATAACAAGATTTGCTACTTACTTTGCACATTTTAGGGTAGCCCTGGACCCAAGGGCGCTGGTGGAGAGCCAGGAGGTCCAGGACTTCAGGGGATCCCAGGAGATAGAGGCATATCCGGACCTTCAGGCCCAAAGGGAGATGCTGTAAGTTAGAGAATACATTCATTACACCATCTCCAACTGAAAAGACAACAGTTTTACCACTAGCATGACTATAACAAGAGCAAAAATGTAAGGCACTGTGAGACCTCAAGATATTGTGGCTCATCAAAACCGAAGCAAGGAAAAGTAAGAAATCACTAAGTGAACCTGATTTGTTCTAACAGGGCGCTATCGGAGAGAAAGGACCCGAAGGAAAGGCAGGGGCTGATGGAGCAAGGGTGAGTTGCCATGACCGTGATCCTTACTGCAGATGAAAAAAATGTGTCGAAATCACCTGAAGCAAGTTTGCGATTAAATCCAACTATAAATCCCTCGAAATTCTGCTGGTTTACTTGGAGATTTCTCTGCAAGTGCATCGTGAAAAGACAAAATCAAGACTGTTAATGTGAAAAACAACATATGAAATCACAGTCTACTAATAAAACTAATACAAACTTCACTGCCTGCTAATATATGTCTAAATTATGTCTAATATACTTGCTCATGTCATTGCACCAGGGGCTTCCTGGTCCTGTTGGACCTGCTGGTCCCAGTGGACCAAACGGAGTGAAGGTACACATAAAAGCTTGTTTATCAGCCCAGAAATGTGTTTTTGGAGGGTTTTAGGATTTATCATAAAGCACAGCTGCAAGACGTTTAACAATGATCCTCCACTGTTTCTGTAAAACACACTTAGAGCCCTTCAAGTCCCGTGAGGTGATTTTGTGCTGATTAAGGGCTTTGCATTTATGTAAATAAGCTCTCGTTAATAAATACGGGTTATGTGTTTTATATTAAATATTTACAATAATTCATTTCAGGGTGAAACCGGCCCATCGGGACCAACAGGGCGCAGAGGAACAAGAGGAATCGCTGTCAGCACAATATTTTATTTTACATTTATTTGAGCTGATATCAGTCTTTTTTCAGTGCTTTAGTGTCATCTTGATCGTGTGTATTGGTGTGTGTGACCATGTTAACAGGGGTCTACTGGTGACCTTGGTCCGACTGGTGCTGCTGGCTTCCCTGGACCTTCTGTAAGTGGCCTCTTACAGTGTGACCCACAAACCCACCGAATAGTAAACAGAATAATAAACTAGAAGTTAACTGAAGAGAGATTCACCTCTAGCTACTGGTTTTTTTTTTTTCTGTCCCAGGGTCCTGATGGTCAGCCTGGGGTCAAAGGTGAAACAGGTGAGCCAGGTCTGAAGGGAGAAGCAGGATCACCTGGACCACAGGGCGTGGCTGGAAAACCAGGAGAACAGGTGCGCTGTCAAATGTTTTAATCCATAAAAACTGAAACAATCCTTATAAAAGTGAAAAAGACACTTTTTTTAAAGGTTTTATTTATTTGTTTTAATGTTTTCACTCAAGCATTTGTTCGTAGGCAAGTGTCACTGGACCATGAGGGTCATTGGCACACGATTTGCATGTCACTTTGATTTAATTCGCAAAAAATCTCCCTCTTTATGCTTTACTTATTTTAGAGCTGCATTTGACCTTTTGGTTTGCTTAATGAGTAACTTGATAGGAAGTAGATGGGTCATGTCAAAAATTATCCTCTTGTGTCTGTATGTTTTTAGGGACCTGTGGGTGTGACTGGGCTGAAAGGTGGCAGAGGAACAAAGGGTCCAACAGTGAGTATTGTGACCTGGACAAGGCTCCCCAACACTCAGTGATCAACATATTTATGGTAAAACTTGTGTCCTTCCCACAGGGCTCCCCTGGTTTTCCTGGATTGCCTGGAGGAGTTGGTCCACCTGGGCCTCTTGTGAGTTCCTTATAAAAACAGATCTGAGAGACCTGACAGAGTGTAAATGAACTGGAATGCACAAAAACATCCAGTTTTCTTTTATTAAGTCACTTTTATGTTTGTATTTCAGGGTGCGGTTGGAGCAGATGGGCCTATAGGTGCTCCAGGAAAGCAGGGTCCTCCTGGGGTTCATGGAGAGAATGGAGGTCAGGGACGTCAAGGCGAGCAAGGACCTTCAGGTCTGCCAGGCGGTCTTGGAGAGAAAGGAGACTCTGGAGAGGACGGTCCTCCTGTAAGAATACGTTTTTCGTTGTTGTTGTTCAAATTCAGAGATGTTTCAGTTGCTCTTCAGCTCTGGTGTTTCTCCGTCAGGGTCCTGATGGGCCTCCAGGACCTGCTGGTGCCTCAGGACAGCGAGGAGTTGTTGGCCAGCCCGGAGTCAGAGGAGAGAGAGGCTTGCTGGGACTGCCAGGTCCTGCTGTGAGTGCTCCCGCTAATACTGTTTCCTGTTTATTGTTATCGCTCACAAAGGCAGCTTGTTCCTCAGCAGTGATATTATTTATCTTAGAGTTAGGTGAGGAAGTTTGTGTTTATGTGTGCCTCAGGGTCCACCGGGAAAAGCAGGAGCATCTGGACCTCAGGGCAGCTCTGGTCCTCCTGGGGGCGTCGGTTTACCAGGAGCCACCGGGCCAAGAGGAGACCCCGGCCCCGAGGTTTGTCCTTGAGATGGAGCTGTACAAATAAAATTTGAATGGCTTTTATTTAAGGGGTTTAAGGCTTTAATCTAAAATGACTCTCAGAAAGTGCTGTTTATGTCTAGAAAACACAACTAGAATGTTTCTGTAGCTCAAAAGCAGATTTTTTTTTAACTGTTCAGTATTCACCAACTTATTAAAAATATGTTAAGACAGCAGTTTTGTCACAATTCTTTTAACCTGTCAGTCACAGGATTGCAGGTTTGTGGTCTTTAGCAACAACAGCACATACAATCTGCTTTCAGTATAAGCACATTCAGCTAAAAACCTGGACATCATAGTGCCATGCGATTCTTTGTAGATGACTCACCCTTTTTCCTTCCTCTTATTAGAAGTGAACAATTTCTTGTTTTGTTTTTTATTATTTTGTTTTTAACTCAGATCTTTCTGACATCATTTTTTATTCAGGGTATTACTGGAGCAGAGGGGCCTCCTGGTAAGGACGGCCTAGTCGGAGAAAGGGTAAGAGGAAATGTATGAAATGCATCTGCGTGTTTGTTTTAGAGGCTTGGTGTGGTCTAATGTCTGGCCTGTTTGTAGGGTAACAGGGGCAATTCTGGCCCAGAGGGTCTGGCTGGTGGTCCAGGGTCTCCAGGTACTGAGGGTCCAGTGGGAATAACAGGCGGTCCAGGTCAAATGGGCGAAAACGTGAGTTTAACAAACAGATCAACGGAGACTAAACACCAGGGCACGACCACGTGGAAATTAACATGTAATCCAACGGCACAGTAATGCTGATAATGACGTCAGCCACTCATGTAGGTTACGCTGTAGGCTCCACAAAGCTTCCCTCAGAAGTCTACATCAGGCCTTTTAGCTTTAACAGCTGTGTAACTGACAAAGATGTGAACAACTGACAGTTAATGGGCTATGGCTTGTTTAAACGTCACCATCTGATTGGTCATCTCCTTCCTGTCTCTGATTGGTGGATACTTTTGATGTGTTTTCACTTGTCTCTCCGATAAATGGCTGAATCTGATTGTAAGGCTCTGCTCGAAGTGGACCTGCACAAATTTAATCCTGTTTAAAGTTAATCATTCAGTTATCTGTCTGTCTGATATTAGCTGCCAACTTCCATTCATAGTTTAAAGCTGCTATTGCTCACAGACACATGGTGATAGGCCAAACGCCAACTGCCACTTTCCTGATTTTCAACATAAAAGGCTATTATTTATTTTACTGTAAGTATCAACAGTTAATGTTAATAGATCCATAGCTGTTACGTCTCTTTTGACTTTAGGGTGAAAGAGGCCCTCCTGGACCCCAAGGACAGCCAGGAGTACGGGGAAAAGTTGGCCCTCAAGGGCCACAGGGGGACAAAGGAACCGCTGGAGAGCCTGGGGAGAGGGGTCAGAAAGGACACAGAGGATTCACCGGGCTCCAAGGCCTGCCAGGAACAGATGTAAGAAAAATGTTTGGGCATTAATGTTACATCATGGAAACAAGAAATCCGAAGTTTAAATGTACTCATTTGGGTTTTAGGGCGCCACAGGAGACGCAGGAGCTATAGGAATCGTTGGACCAGGTGGACCGAGGGTTAGCAGTAATCAAAATCACATTAAAAACTAAACATAATTTCTCTTCCTGTCGTCTTGTGAATATGTTTTACTCATATCCACACAGGGGCCTCCTGGAGTGGCCGGTCCTCCAGGTAAAGAAGGAAACATTGGCCACCCTGGAGCTATGGGTCCTCCTGGAAGCAGAGGGAGCAGCGGAGACGTCGGCGCACAGGTGAAAGGAATGAAGAAGCTGTGATTTTTATTTTTTTTCCTGCTTAGATGAGACCAGCGTGCACAACAAGTTCCATTGTGACATTTTCCAGGAAAATTTCTGCACTGCACAGTCAGACTTTGAGCACTTTACCACACTTACAAAAAACATTTATGTGCTTGTACAATGGTTTTCTCTCTGGCTCATTCGTTACATTGGATAAATCTGATAAAATTACAGTGAATGCCAAACAAAGATGATTTTTGTCATGTCATATCATGGCATGACAGAACAAAGAGATTTAATAACCTAATGGGGAGCACAGACTATAAGCAAAGGGAAACTCAGAAGCAGAAGAAAATAATATTATACTGAAAAATACTACATACAACATAAACCACATAATTTAAACCCTAAAAAAATACGAGAATAATGAAGTGGTATGGTAGGATCTTTACCTTATGATATAACGCACTCTGAGGCAACTGTTGTTGTGATGTGGCTCTATATAAATAGAATTAAATTGAATTGTAAACAACACAGTCATTTAGGACAGAGCTTAAACTTGTCACTTTTAGACAGTGATTTCTCAACGAAAGCTTGAAAATATTAGCTAAAAACTCTCACGTTTGCTAATCACCAAAGATTTGGTAGGTCAGATTTTCATTGTCACAGCATAGCGAAGCGTATTTTAGGACTTTACAGTCCTAAAATACGCTAGAAGTCAAATAGAGATCCTCAAAAAAATGTCAGGAGGTACACAAAGTCATAATAGATCATTCTGTAGGGATCAAAAATAGCTTCATATGTTAGTAACTTGAAGGCTCATTAATCATTCTCATTATTCAGGGCCCACCTGGTGAACCAGGACCCGCCGGCCCTCCAGGACCCCCAGGACCTCCCACCTCGCTTTCCGAAGACCTTTTTGCTGGCCTGGTTGATTACGAAGCACAAGGAATTCCTGAAGCCGTGGAATTCATTGAGGATGCAGTGGCCGCCGAGCCGCCTCTGCTTCCAGAGTTCAACAAAGATGAAGCCCTTCCCAACAAGAACTCGGCCACACTGCGGGCAGACACCGGCATCCACGCCACGCTGAAGAGCCTCAGCGGAAATCTGCAGAACTTCCGCAATCCCGACGGCAGCAAGATGAACCCTGCGAAAACCTGCCAGGACATCAAGAACTGCTACCCGCAGAAAAGCAGCGGTCAGGATCGGCACTTCTTTGACCGTTAGTGATTATTAGATGTTGATTTTTCTACAGTTTCAGTGATGCCGCCTGTATTTCCTATACAGGTCTCTACTGGATTGATCCAAACCAAGGAAGTGTAAAAGATGCCATCAGGGTCTTCTGCAATATGGAGACTGGTGAAACCTGCATCTCTGCCAACCCACCCAACATTCCCCGCAAGGTCTGGTGGACAAAATCAAGACCCAATGACAACAAACCCATCTGGTTCGGAGCTGACATGAACAGTGGCACCAGGGTAAGAAGCGGCTGCTTTTCTAGAAGTATCATGCATGGTGTAGTTGCTTAAAAAAATCACAGAGCTTCTCATATAACGTGCGATTTCAGTTCCGCTACGGCAACAAGGAGGAACAACCAAACGCGGTGGCCGTGCAGCTGAAGCTGCTGCAGCTTTTGTCTAAGGAGTCGCATCAGAACATCACCTACCACTGCAGGAACAGCGTGGCTTACAAAGACGAGAACAGTGGGAATCTGAAGAAAGCGCTGGTCCTCAGAGCCTTCAACGGTCAAGAACTGAGAGCGCAAGGCTCCAACCGACTACGATATACCGTCAATGAGGACGGCTGCTCGGTGAGTCTTCGATAAAATGCCTACATTTCTTTTTCCTGGAAAACACACTGACTGATATTTCTGTCGTTGTCCTCAGAAATCAAATGGCATTTGGGGTAGGACGGTGATCGAGTACAGGACTCAAACTTCAACCAGGCTGCCTATCATGGACTTGGCCCCCATGGACATCGGACAAGCTGATCAGGAGTTTGGCCTGGACATCGGCCCTGTGTGCTTCTCATAAAACAAGAATGCCCAACACAGGGTTGACTGAAACTGAGTAACATCATCATCAGGAATTATAGGGAACAGGACAGGGAAGGGGGGACTTCTTTTTCTGGGAGAAAGGCGAAGGCCAGATGTTTCACAGAAGTTGCTGAAGCACAGTGAACAAGAGCTTCACAACCGCTAGGATATAATTTATTCACCTCGTCGATAAATTAACAGAACTCTAGAACAGTTCTCTGCAGTTTAGATGGATCGTAACCTTGCATGAACTGTGGAAAAGTCTTTGCAGATGAGTTAACATAAGAAGTGAAGGTTTACAGTGAATAAAAGCATTCAAACCTTTACATTTTTATGGCTGTTTTTTTTTTAGTACATGCACATCCACAGGCCAGGATAGAGAGAGAGAGAGAGAGAGTTAACAGTAGTTATTAATTTTGACTATGTTTGAACCTAAATTATTATAAGTTTTGTGCAGAAACTCATTTAGCAGAAATCATTTGTATCTCCTTTTTAACACAACTGTAAATGCAAAGAATGACTGTAAATGGCAAATTATTTGTTTATTGTTGAGTTTGGATGTTGAATAAAATGTCTTTCTTTGGACTGACTCGGCTCCTCCTCAAAGCCAAAGCACGAAAAGGTGAATAAACGTTCATTTTGCTTGAAATTATGGAGTGTCACGAGTGCCAAAGTGAAATTAATACATATACCATTAGATAATTAACACATTTGAATTCATTTGAATTGTAAACAAATAATTAAATATGTTCATAATTAATATCAATTTGTTTCTTTTACAACATTTGATACATTTATTTAATTCCAATTTTAATCAAATAATTTCATTTAATGAATTATGTATTTATTTATTTTATTTTGGCACTCATGGACCTCCATACTATATGGCACTGATCATCAACTGGCGGCCCGCGGGCCAAATCCGGCCCGCTGAGCCGTTCAATCCGGCCCGCGACTGGAAATCCAAAATTGTGAGGATCAAAAAGAAAATAGTGGTCCACACTTTTAAAGCAACTAAAAGTGCTCTATAAATAAAGTTGACTTAGCCTAATTGTTGAGGCAAAATATCTATCACTCCTAGTGGTTGACTGTGGTATAGGTGATGGGAGCCTGAATCAAATGCCTTCAGTTTTGTAATGAAATGGAAAAAGTATAAACATTAAGCATAATGTTAAGCCAAAATTAGATTTTTATTTGATTTTCTCCTTGGGGGTCCGGCCCCCCAAGGAGACTGTCTGGTAAAACTCTGGCCCTCTGACAAATATAGTTGACGACCCCTGCTATATGGCCTCAGAAAACAGGCAATAAAAGCCCCACTATGTCAACACTAGAGGGAGCCAGTGCATTAGATTGCAGCAGCTGAGCACGTGACAACCTAGGTGGCTTGGGTAACTGAATCCTGATGATTTTGTTTTATAGGCCCTGCATTATATAAATATAATTTTTTTTAAAAAAAAATCCAATATAAGGATCTAATTATTAATCTAACTGAATACTTTTCCGATTACATTTTTTTTTTTTTTTTTTTAAAACTCAGAC
>VURO01001337.1:0-10338 GCA_015108175.1 Pelvicachromis taeniatus
AACAGTATAAAATATACGTGTGTGTGTGTGTGTGTGTGTGTGTGTGTGTGTGTGTGTGTGTGTGTGTGTGTGTGTGTGTGTGTGTGTGTGTGTGTGAGAGAGAGTTTGGATGTTTGTGCCTGCAGATGGTTAGGTGGATGGGGATAGTGAGGGGGAGTAATAATAGAGGCGGAGATTTACATTTATGCAAATTCCACATGGTGACACAAAGGTTCAAGACAACATTTGCTCAACATGCGCATCAGTGCTGTTTAATCACAAGTGCATGTGGAGCACATAAACAAGCCATCTTAATATTATACTTTTCATTTGTGTTTATTATACTGATATTTCTTGTACACACATGTTTTGCTATGGAGCAGCGTACAAAACAAACACAGTGAGTAAATAATAATCCAATATTATACAGAAATTAATGTTATTTACTCCTAATGGTATCATTTTGCGTAATCACAATTTCAAACACTTCTAGTTCATTTAGTGCACCATACAGCTATACTTTTGGAAAACGGTAAAAGGAGTTTTTATCACCCCTAGTGGCGGTTACATAACAGTGTTTCAATGAGTGTTGTTATCGCATGATATGCATGTTTGAGGAGGAATATGAAAATGTATGTGAAAGAATGTCATAATACCAGAAGTTTAGTAGTCAGTACCACTTAACTTCCATGATTCTCAATACCATTTAATATGACAAGTCCAAACTAACGATGATGGCTAGATGGATGATGGCAGCTGCTAATCCTCTAAGCACTGCTCAGCTCAAGTAATTATTAGGTATTTCTCAAAGATGGCCACAGTTCCCAACCAATAACAGCAGCACTTCAGGTTATGAACAGTTTGATGACATGATGCAATAAAGCTGGAACATAGCACTGCTTCATCTTCACGTTTACTTTTTTTTTTTTTACGCAGGTCTGGACAACTGATTTTAATCTTCTTAGATTAAGTGTCCAGTTTCAGGTTTAAAAATACTCTGTAACATCTCTTGTATTCTGGCTTTTTGGTTGTTTTTTTAATTGTGTCTGATAAACTCAATCACTAAAGCTGTTTTCACACATGCCCCTTAGCTGTGAACCCTTCTCAACGTTACCCGGTGGAGATTAAACAGTTATTAACCTGTCAGCTCGCTAGTAAAAAGTGTAACAGTCTGGAAAATTCACAGTGAGTGAGCAGATGTCACATGTCCTGCTCAGCCCAGGAAGTATCCTCACATCAACCAAACTGAGTATGGTGAAAAATTTTAACAAGTCCTCATTTTTTTTAAACTTTTCTAAGAAAATGGGAAACGGGTAAAAAGATTCACTTAAATGTGCAAACATACATGGGAATACAGTGTAAAAGGCAAACAAAGAGATTTGTACAATTCTAACTAGCATAAAAGTCAATATTTGGTATGACCTGTATTCTTTAACACAGCCTGAACTCTCTTGAACAAGCTTTATTGACATTTCTTATAGTAGTCTTCAGGAATAGTTCTTGAAGGACATACAAAACTCTTCTCTGGACGTTGGCTGCGTTTTGTAACATTCTCTGTGGAGATGACCTTGAGGTCAGGGCTCTGGGGAAGCCAGTCCCTGACTGATCGTCTTCCATTATGCGTTTTTTCGTCCAGGTATGCTTTTACTGCACTGGCAGTGTGTTGGATCATTGTCATGCCGAAAAATGAAGTAGTTGCAAGCAAGACGCTTTCCAGATGGTATTGTATGTCAAGATGTGTCTTAATGATAACTTTTGTTGTTTGCAAAACTCCAGCGGGTATACCATTAATTATTATCACATCTGTAGGACTTCATTTGCTGCAGAGCATTTTGTGTTTTCCATTTCTTCAAATTATGAACTTAGCGTTTCTTCTCCCACTAAAGATAATTAGGCCTTGTTGGTTTGGAAACTAAGCAAAACTAAATTAGCTGAAGATTAAAGATTAAATTAAGTTATCTTTGTTAAGCTTTAGCAAACATTAGTAAATTGGACCCTTGCTAGTCAGAATAATGTACGTTCTGCATTTTCTTACTGCTGGTCTGTTCCATGCACTTACTGCTAAATACAATATAATGTGATGCATCTAAACTTGAAGCTTTTACTGAAATTGACTTTGCTTTCTTGGGCGGGCTTATTTAATATGTTTACTTACAGATTAGATATACTGTTACACCTATGACACTTTATACAGCCGTGCATAACGTGTCAGGCAGTCATAATGATTACACATGTAACATGTAATCTCTAATTCAACCTTAGCAGCACACTGATCTTGGTTAAATAACAAGATAAGTGTTTAAAAGCTACATCTATCCTGTAAGGCAAAAATTGTTATTCTCCATTCAACGCATGCAAGAAGGTAGAAGCGATAGAAACGATTAGACAGGCCTTTTATAATATACCATTTGCAGTATATAAGACATCATCTTTTGCCGCGTAATGAACTTGTATGGGATGTAGTGAAGAATTAAAGGGATATAACCTGACATTTCTGACCCGCTGTGGTGTGTTCAAAGCTTTGTCTGTCTCCTGTTTCCCTTCAACCAGCGCGTCTTTTATCTCAGACCTGTCAGTCCACTGATGTCTCACTTTGTGAAGCCCCGGCCCTAAATCCCATAGCATCAATGTCACATTGCCCATTCCTAAATATCTTTTCAAAGTATATGAGTAGTTACTGTTTGTAAATTATCAAGTGGCTTTCACGAACGCGAACTGAAAATGCTGTTGTAATGACAGCGATTTTAGCTCACGCTTTGGGCCAAACGATTTGAAAAAGCTGGTCTTAGCTGTGCAAGGATATGTGTCACTGTTAGAACATTAGGAAGCTCATTATGTAAGCTCAAGAGAGGGTTATTTGCTTTTGTGGCTGTAATCCTGGTGTTGTCTGCATAAAGAACAAGCGTGCGTTCATGTGATTGTGTATGAAGCTGTTGCAGTAACTGTTATAGGAGCTGAAGATCATTAATTATGGGTGTTTCCCTACTTTCCTCCAGGACTGATAGTAGCCTATGCTAGAGAGATACTGGTTCAATGGAGTAAATGGCATTAGCACTTTGTTTAGCTAGTACCCTCGGGTCTTGTTTCTAAGCCTTTTTTGTTTCAAGTGGCAGCCTTGCGTGAAGCTCCCTTACACTGAGCCTGTTTCTCAGTCTCTTATTCTCCTCTATGGAATTCAGCACCAGTGTGTCCCAATTGAGAAGAGAAGACAATGAAGGGCAAGGACAAGAATAGGCCAGCAAGGCTTCAGGAGTGCTCAGTTGGCACCTGTATCAGTGCACATCAGCATGTGGTTTTTAGACAGGCGGGACAAGTGAGAAGGAGCATTAAGCCAACAAGCTGGATGAAACGAACAGCATGGCTAGTATCAAGGAGGGACAAGTGGTTAGTGCATGGCTAAGGATACACTGTGGCTGAGACTCCCAAAGCAGCGTTAGGGAGGAGTGGCGATGTGCTCATTAGCATTGAAGCCTGGGTAGAGGTAGAACTGACTCTGCTGCTGGGGCACGCTCTGCCTACAGAGGCCCACACAGGAAGCTGCTCCTCTAACATGAAAGGCAAGCAACAGTCTGAAAATCCTCGTGAATTTACAGCATGAATTTTTTTTTCTCCCCGTTCTTTTTCACCATTTTGTACTCCTCCTCCTAATGATACCCCGTATCCGCTCTCTAAATCATCTCATCCCAAACCTCTTCACTAATCATGTAAGTTGGAGAGGAATAAATGCTTAACAGATGCTAGTATTGTCAAGGGTTGGTTACATGCAACTGCATTTTTTTACTGCTCAGTGGAAGTGAAAATTTTGAAGCGGTTTACCTAAGATAACTCCTTCCTCTGCTCAGTTTAACCCCCATGTATGCACCACTGTCTGCTGGTGTGGTAGAGACCACAAATCCTCTCACCGTCTCACAAGGGTCAAATAAATGATAGAGAGAAACACCAGTGTGATAATTACAGCTGTGAACAGACAGCTGTGGGTAGTTTAATTTACTCATATTGCAGTTTCCGGCATTTTTATATCCCTGATTAGATTGCATTAGGAAGTTATGTGGAAAAATGAATGTGCTACATGATGAGTTCTGTTCCAAAATGAGGTACGCAGTCATTTAAATATGGACACCCACTCTCCATATGGTCTAATGGCAGTTTTTTTTTTTAGTTGGTATTAACATTTTGTGAAATATTATGCTTTTCTGAGTCAAAGTGTTTTCCAGAAGTGCACTGATATATCTTTTATTTCTTTTTTTTTAAGTAATCATTTTTGCAATAAAACCCTTCTGCCATGTAATTACACTGAGTTCTAAATTAATTCTGATATCTGATGGAACGGAGAATAGGGGAGATAGTGAAAGATATTTTCCAAGATTACTAGTTCTGTGGCATGCCATCAGTATTTTGCGGATGGTCATTACTGCTGCCTGTCTGATTGAAATTTGACGTATTTTATTCGGTTTCTGCTTCTGCAAAAGCTAACCTACCATACTTCCCTGACCTTTCTGAGAAGCTTCAGTTCAATTCAGATGTATTTATATAGCACCCAATCACAACAACAGTTGCCTCAAGGCACTTTATATTGTAAGGTAAAGACCCTGAAATCAAAAACGCAGATCGTTCTTCCCTGAGCTCTTGCCTTTCTTTTAAGAAAATCCTGCAAGTAAGTCAATCAATCACCGGCCCAAACAAAATCATACACATGTTAGATAGTGGCACATCCCTGTGCAGCAGTACTGTTAGGCCTGTATGTGTTTTTGGCGAACTGATACGCCGAATCACACTAAGCAAAGTAACAAAAAAGCAATAACAAAAAAAAAAAAGAGAACATGGGCAATAAATGTTGTTTATATGCTTAAAGTGGGTCATTTTGCGCTGTTGCTGGGTCGTTGCTAGGTAGCAGGATGGCATCATAATACATCATGCATAATTGAACATTTGTGGACATAAATGAAATGTTATTTTGGTGAAACAAAAATGATATGATGCTTTTATAAAGTGTTGTAGTTGCACAAACGCACAAACTACATGATTTAAGCCTCTTGCTGAGTGGTTCTTTGGCAACACGATGTTGTCACAACCTCTGATATAGATAAGAACCGTCAGGGGCCTACCTGTGTGCCAAGTTTGGCTCCTCAACTCCTGTGACTTCGAGAGAAAGAAAGTGCTACTACTGCCAGTCCCCAGTAATTAATAGGCAGCTTTTAAAATGCTAAGCCAAGGGGAATGCTATAAAAGTAGTGTCACTTCTTTTTGCAACTCTTTTACCTGCCTCTAGTTATTTGTGTGCTTGGTGCAGTGTAAATGTGTGCACAAAGCTTTGGAATAGCCTTGTTATAAGTGAGACAACCTTTTAATCAATACACCATCTACTTCACTAAACTACTCATTCCTTCAGAAACGACCAGAATGCTAACGCACTTTGTGCTTTCTCCCCCCCCCTCGAAACAGCACCTCCTACGGTCCGCATTATACACTCAGGGCACGCCTGTAATGTTGAAGAAGAGAGGCACACGGAGAGAGTCTACACCATACGGGAAGGGGAGACCCTGGAACTCACCTGTCTGGTGACAGGTCATCCTCGACCGCAGGTAAGAAAGTCAGCGCCTTTTCATTCAGCCCTTCAATGAAAGCATGGGAAAGAAAAAATGTTTGCACAAGGAAATCATGGGGCAGTATGTTAATTTGTACCATATCTCCCTATCCGTCTCTCCTCTCTGCAGAAAGCTCTCTTTTAATTCTGTATTAGCATCAAAGCTGCACACCACATAAGTCTGCACTAAACAAACTTAAAAGTTTAATCCTTTTATTATTAATGGTTTCGTTTGCTTTGTGCACCTGTATGCTGATAATTACAGCTTCCAAGTAAAATGAGATTGCAGAAAACAAAACAGCGAAAACATCTGCCAAACGAGTGAGAAACAGGCCACGGTTAAAAGACTCTGGGTCATGTGAATGCACATGGGTTCTCAACATCTGAGAGCAAGCGTTCCTCACGTTCTTATTTACTGTTGTGATGTGAACTAATTAAAAAACGTTACACCTTTTTTCTCTGATGAAAATAGGCTTATAATTAGTTTGTTTTTTTGTGCTCGCTATGCATCGTTTGTAGTATTCAAATGTAGAAATATACAATTAAAAGTTTCAAAAAGTAAGCAGATGGCAAAAATAAGGTTTCATCTGCTCTTTCAGGCGAAATGCGAGCTTTTATGAGCCACGTAGATAAGCAGGTTTACTATGAATTACTTGACCATCACATTTTGTTCTTATTAACCCAGTAGGTCACGCTAACCTTTCTAGCCTTTTTATTACATGTTGCTTCTGATTTGCTCAATAACACAAATTTGACAGAATCTCCAGAAACGACTGAGCTTATCTACGTTGATAAATAGAATAATTTCTAATTTTATTGATTCGAACACTTGCGCTCCGGACGCCAAAAGCAGAACGCATATTGTTTCTTTTATGTTTCAACTGAAAAGGTGAGGCTTCTTGAATAAGACTGTTTCAGGCACACTGTTCGTCTCTTTCCATCGCTGGGAGGGGGTCACAACTTTGCACTCATCATCTCTGTCTTTCCTATTAATTAGAATTTTTGAAAAACAGAGCAGCGCGAGGGAGTGGGTGGGTGGGAGTGGAGCGCGAGATCAAAAGATATGCAGGGCTGTGGCAGGAAAGGCAGGATCTCCTTTGAAACGGAGTCATTATGAGACTCACGCAGATCCCCTGGCACAGCGGGTCTCGGCTGTGTCTCTCCGGACTTTGGGATGTGTCAGCTTTGTCCTCCCTCTGGTAGTGGCATGGGACTGGGGGCAGAGCACACTCATTCAGAGTGGTTTAGGAGGCTGAGGAGGTTATCTGCAATGGCAGTAGACCTAAGGCTGGTTTTGTGATGTTGCAAGAAAAACCAAAGGGTATGTGACCTCGAGTTAATACGGCAGTAACAGCCCATCTTTTTATTAGAATTAAATATTAATCCTTAGAACGTGTTCTGAGCCTTTCTTTGCCCCAAAGTTCCACATTTTAATTGAGCTGACTTTGTCTATCTTCCAAGACCAATGCAGGAGGAAAATAATCAGTACTTGCAAAGGTTGTATTTTGTGTGTGTATGTGTGTGTGTCCTGTCTTGATAATTTACAAGTATGCAAGTTTGGACCGACAACCAGCACGAACAGTTCTTAATGTGACTGTGAGTTTGCTTTCTGTGTCTTTTGTATGTACTTGTCTTTGATAGTAACAGATATCTATACACAACTCTCACATGATTTACTGTATATCATATAAATGATCTTGTTATAAGGAGGAGTAGGAGGGAATAAATTGAAAGTACGCAGTAAATACATTTAGTACTCTTTGTCTACTAAAATCTGTTGACCAGAATCTATAATCTTGCCAACTGAACTGTCTACAGTACAGTATATTACAGTACTACAGTACTTTATATTAACCAAAACATCATAACCATAGAGTATAGCAAGACATTTTTCCACAACTCATTTTACTTGACTAAACTATATAAGGTAGGTCTGAGCAAAACACAAAAATCACATTTTGTGTACTAAACCTTCTTAGTCTGTTAACCATAAGTACTAGAGGCATCAGCTCTTTCTTTAAATTGGCTCATGGTAAAAAAGCAATTGATACTAAAATCTATTCTTATCTTCTTCTTTTTTTTAAACACAAATAAGTTAATTAACAGTCACATCTCATGACTTCAGACGTAACCTATTTTGCGCATGCTGCAGTACATCACTGGTGTGGCCCAGTGTTCTGGTGAGTTACGCCTCACGTGAATAGAAAAAGAAAAATAGTCGTAGACTTTCAGTTCAATGCAGTTCAAGGCACTTTATATTGTAAGGTAAGGACCCTACAATGATCCCCCAACAATCACATGGCACCCTATGAGCAAGCACTTGGGGACAGTGGGAAGGAAAAACCAGCAGCTGTCTGCTGTGACTGGTTGGGGGTGATGGGAGGAAGACAGGACAAGAGACACACTGTGGAAGAGAGCCAGAGATTAATAATAAGACAGACATTTACACAAATATCTATAATTTATACAATTTACATGACACATTTATATTATATGAATAAAATTCATATTATTTGAAAAACACTGGTAGGCACACTTCAGTAGCAAGTTAGCACTGATAAGTCACACATGTCCTCTCTGTCTAAACCAAGATGTCAGTCACACAGGCCTAAGGACGGGTCAGTGTCTTTAGGCCTCGGACACATGCGTATTTCCAGTGGTTCTTACAGGCTGCTGTACCAAATTGCAGCTTTAGCTGCTACCAGAAACTTGCTAACTATTACCCAAGTGGTAGAAAATTTTAAAATAGTGAGACAAAAACAGGAAATGTAGAACAGTTTCCTTCAAAGTAAAATTCTTGGCTCACCGCCACAGCCAACATATTTCAAGAGGTGCAGCTTTCAAGGCAAATGTTCAACATTTCCCGTTTGCATTGTTTGCAGACAAGTTGGTTTCTCCCATGCTAACTGTGGGCGACCAATGCAATGATGACCAAAGCAATCCTTCTAGATTAAATCAAGGATGATGATATCACATAGGCCCATGGCACCTCTGTGGCATAGTCAAATCCTCAATTAGTTCTGCAATAGCAAATCACCAAATTGTCTTTTTCAATGTTAATGTCCAGATTGCAGTCTTTTTTCTCTGACTTTGACTGGTGCTGGGTTAATGCACACACTGAGGGGTGCTGTGCCAAGTATAGCGCCACAAAGGACCAACTGCCGAGTAAATGGGTCCGTGGTTGGCGATTTTGCCACCGTTAATTCTTCACACGTCTATCAATATGCACACTTCTTAAATTACAGAGACGCCCCTTTAGGCCTTCCCACTGGTGGGAGTCTCTGGATTGTGTCCAACCAGGAAGCATCCTCCATGTTGCCGTTCTCCTTGTCAGCTCTGTGGCTATCCGCCCGCCCACCTCAGAAAGAAAAACAAGGGCTTTCTAATAATAAAGTCATACATGCATCCAGCCAATACAGGCACACATACAAACACACTTGTAGCAGCAGCAAGACTTCTCTGCCTTTCCTTTTAATTGTCAAATAAATATATGTTCCTGTCAGTCAACTCCACACCATATGTGTTTTTTCACTGCTGCCTTGTGGGTTTGGCATTTCAAGGTGTTGCCCTGCGCTATGTAGAAAGACCGGGACTGTTTGTATCTGGAGGGATCAGGGACCAATTAAATCAAATTCTGTGGGATGTATAGTAGAGATGTCACTAGAAGGATTTTCTGATCTTGGCTCTGTGAGGAAAAGAATAAGACATTGCTCAACACTAAAATACACTCTGTTGTCTCATATTGTTCCAAATACTATTTGAAATGGCCTATTATACTGGTCATAAGCAATATCTGGAGCTGTGGTCACAATAACATCTTATGTTTGGGTATATTCAACAGTTTATGATTCATAAACTGCAAATAAACAATGCCCTGTTTTGCTCCACACAATGCCCCGTCCAGTAAACCTCTTGACTATGAGGGGGAAACCCCCACTCAGTACAGTCACACATATCTCGGGGTGTGATCATGAAGGTCAGCCAGCGAAATTTGCCCCCTTAGTGCTGCTGACTTTTCTGTCTTTAGCTACAAGTGGCTTGGCTGTCCTCCAAAGTGTGTCTTTTGTCATGTTTCCATCCCCTCACCTACAGCCGGTCACAGCAGATGGCCGCCCCTCCCTGAGCCTGGTTCTGCCAGAGGTTTCTTCTTGTTAAAAGGGAGTTTTTCCTTCCCACTGTCGCCAAGGGGGACATAAGAGGTTGTCTGATTGTTCGGGGTTTTCTGTATAGTATTTTAGGATCTGTTGTTGTTATTTTTTGACTCTAAATAAATAAATGCATTTAATAAATAGATTTAAATTGATTTGGCTGTTTATCTAAATGTTTTCTTTAGTTATGAAACCGCAATTCAAAGATTGCACACAGTTTGACATCTTCAAGTTAAAAATTCGTAGAAAATTTAAAAAAATAGATGAAATCTGGTGAGTCTAGAAGTCTTGAAATTTATATTTATATATCTTTACCAAATTTATATATAAAAAAAAACAAAAAACATGGATGACAAATATCAAATGTCTTTCTACTTGATGCAGTGCCTCCCCTGCTTAAGGACTAACATCTGTGTGTATTACAGCAGTCAATTAATCACTTGCTCAAGGAAAAGAACTTACCGGTAATTGGTTTTAGTTTGGTAAGAAGGTCATTTACTAAGCAACACTAACAAACAACTAGCTAAAGCTTTTTAATAGCAAAGATTTGCAGTTGTTCAGTGTTTTGAAAAATGTAAAACATTTCATATATGTGTGTGTGTGTGTGTGTGGGGGGGGGGGGTACAT
>VURO01001339.1:0-16314 GCA_015108175.1 Pelvicachromis taeniatus
GTGCACAGTACATTTTGGCCACACATGCCTAGAGGTCAGTTAGAGACCCCTACCAACATCTGATAGCTAGTGAAAAATGAGTATTTACTGACTTCTAATCAATGATTGGTGGAGGTTGATAGCTGTTGTAAAAACAGTATGGTGTTGCACTAAATACTTCACTCGTAGTTTTGCATAGAAGACATTGACTTGTCTGCAAACACTTGCCAACTACTCACCAAGTAGTGAGTAGTTGGCAATCTGAAAATGGAGAACATTTGCATTCAAAGTAAAAGTTGCACCTTTTGAAGCGTATTGTTTGTAGCTGTACAAAGTATCAAAGACATAGCTACCGTGACATCACCTGTTAGTTTCTGAAGTCCTCTTTTGAAGCGGTCCTTGTTGCAAAAAGATCAGATGTATCTGATGAAGAAGGGCGGGTCTGACTGTGAAACTGCACTCTCATTGGTTAACAAAAATGAGAAACTGAGCCCATAAACGCAGCAGGAAAGTGCGTACAGAGGTTGAACTTACAGTGGTGACCTTCAAATAGGCAGAAAGTTAACTTCTGCTCTGGTTTCATTTTTTCCACCTGGAAGCTACGTTCATGTTTTCTGCTGTCTGCGGCTGCAGCGGTAAGGCGCAACTTTTACTTTGAAAGTGAACATTCTTCATTTTCGATTTGTGTCACATTTTTTCAAGTTCCAGAAACCTGATGGAAATGATTGGTGACTTCAGTAATCTGCCAGCAACTAAAGTAATCACAATGAGGTTTTTGTTGCAGCAGCATCTTTGGAACCGATTTCACTCAGCAACAGTTAGCAACCTCCAGCAACAACTCACCAATCAGCAGGGCAACACATTTTTCCTAACCAACCAGAGGATCCCAGCGGGTTACGGACAGGTCTTTAGATCCATGCGATCATGTTTGGTGGCATGTGGAAGTCAAAAAGGAGGATTATTATGATGATGATTATCGCACAAGTGTTGTGGCTTTTTTAAGTGCAATATTTGTAGATCCCAGCCTCACAACCAACAAACACACATACAGATTCAGTTTAGGTGGACACAAAATGGTACAGCTTTTTTCACAACTTTCCAAATTTCTCAGATATGATATGAAATCTTTGGCTTCTGGATTTACGTATAAATATTATTATGGCACTCCCACTGCATTTAAATCACCTCCTGTATTTAGGTAACCTATAGAGTTGCTGTTATTGCTATTATAATATAATTCCTTTAACAAAGTAAGCATTGGTCAAAATGGATTAAAAAAGTCTTAATGAATGTAAGTTAATACATTTATGGCAGCGATGTATTTGTGGCAGAAATATAACTGAAGAATACATTTTGAAAAGTTTAGCAGGAGCATAGTTTTTGATATCAATTGATAAGATAGATTTTGTGTTTAACATAGTCTTTTTTACTCCGTCTTGTTGATGAATAAACAAAATAAAATAAAGTTTTAAATTTGGTTTCTATGAAGGGAAAATCATTCTATTCTTATATAATTGTCATTTGGTTAATGCTTCACAATACAAATTTTGGTATCGATCCAATACCGAGTAACTACAGGGCCAGTATTGCAGATGTCAGTACCAATACTTCTAACTTATAAAGGCACCTTATGTAGGGGAGAGCAGTGTGTCATGATTTATGAGATGAATCCTCATCATTTTAGTGGTCTACAAATCAGTACTGAACTTATAGGATAGAAGCAAAGTATTGATCCTATCGCACTAGTATCAGCCCGATACAAAATAATGAATTTCTGTTATGTTGCTTTTGACATTTAAATATTGTCCAAAATCTATTCAGACATTATCCAATAAAGAAGGGTCACCCACAGCCAATCAGCCACTTTGATGTGAGGATATCTACAACACAGATGCATAAATCTCACCTGACCAGGTAGGGCTACTGTACAGTGGACGTGCTATGGATTATCTTTGCTCTAACATTTATACCTTCATCGTGTTTGAGCAGTTGTGACCTACTGACACCATTTTTTGTGTGTCTCTCTCTCACATAGATACGCACACCTTACAGTGGTGTTGCATACATGGTCACAAACATACCCCTCCTGTTTACTTACCCACCCAGGGTCGTCACATGACAAAAGACATCCGAAGTCATTTATGTGATTGTGTATCTTTCCCGGCTCTCTCTTATACACACACTAATCTCTACAGGTATTTCTCCTCGGCTGCTGTTATTAGAATGCAGCAAATGCTCTCTATTGATGCATGTCAGAGCCTCATTCTTTCATCTCCAACATTTAATTTACCGTCCTGTTGTGCCACTAATCCTGTGTCGTGCCATTTCCTCCGCTCCTCAGATTGCTCTCTCAAAGCCCCCTCTCCGCCAGATAAAGAGGAAGGTAATCGCCATTGTCTGGCTACAGATACACCAGTGCTGGCTCCCCTTCTCTCTGCAGCCCCAAATTAAAGGGCCGTCCTGCCCTCGCGCCCCCTTAATCACTGGCCTCGTCTCTCTGAGCGAGTGGACCCCAGGGCTGGTGCACTTTCATCCACAAATAGGCTTTCAGTGAGAACCACCCAGGGCTGGGCTCCTTGCAGGAGATCCCCACACACTCCTCTGCTCTGTCTTTCCTGCACCACTCTTACTCCCAGCCTCACACACTTGCTCTTCCTCAGGCCCTCCCTCAATGATTGGACATGAAGAGTATTCTACTTTCACTTCTATTGCACCCTGATGAATTGAGTCTTTCTTTCTCCTCAGGAGGTCTGACCCACAAGTCTGCTAAGGAACTTCAAAGTAGTAGTGCACAGAGTCATTTCAGCTGTTTTAACTACAAGTGGAGGCAGTAACACCTTCCACTGTGTTCCTCTGGTTGCTAAAGCTATACAATGTGCAAGCTGAGAACACAGCTGAAAATCAAACAGCTGCAGTTTCAAATGTGTTTCATATACAGACAATTCGTGGAACTGGTGACCCAGAGTGTGTATTACTGATTGATCTAAAAAGCATTTCTATAATAGCGTGCACTCATCCATGCATCTAAACTCCACAGATAATCAGCTACTTGACCGTAACTGACTGAAAGAGTCTGCTTGATGTTCACAGTCATGAAGTTAGGCTGCACCATTGAAAATATAATTGATTGCCAACACATTGTAGGGTTGTGGGGGTCAGCCCTCTGCCCTCAAATATGCAGAACCCCTCAGTAGCATTTAGCTAATTTCTGCTAATTGAGGCTCTTGCTCTCCTCTGCTGAATTGACATAACGCCGGAGGGCTCAGCCAAATCATCACCATTATGACATTAGTAAGAGCTTATCCAGCGCTAAGAGCTTGAGCTGATACTAACACTAAGGAGTTTAGGATGCTAAGATGAGACCAAGCAATTGCAGTAGCTGTGGTAAGACTGATGGACAACAATGAAAGTTTACAATAAGGATCAAAGATCGTAGCAGGGTAAAGGGAACTATCCAATTAAGAAAACACATCATTCAGAGCATGTGAAGCAAGAGACACTGTTATAACTAATGCAGTAAAGCTGCAACACCCCCCACCACTAATAACAAACCGTTTAGCTTGAGCGGCTGCTGCCATGTACAAAGAGCGACTGGTCTTTGCTATACAGTTAGCCTGTCTGCCCTTCTTATTAAGACTCCTGGAAAAAGAGATTCTCCTCTTTGCTTGGCTGTTTAATACACACACAGAGCAAATTAGCAGGGAAATAATATTGTGGTTTTCATGAAACAAGGATGGGGGACATCGACCAAGGGTTCTGGTGCTGTGGGGGGAAAATAATTGCTAGTAATATGTCCCAAGTTGTAATCCTCGGACAAGAGATTGTGGGATCCTTTTTAGCCAACAGAGGGGCTCTGGCTGGGGAAAGGCGCTGGGCTTAATTAGACTTGTCTGGGGGAAGAGATGGGCTTTAGGTATAGCTAATTAAGATCATAGCTGTGGCTGAAATGGTTTAAACTGCACTGTAATTCCAGTCAGATCCCAAAGAAACAGAAAAATGAATGTGAGATCCTATTTTCTGAAGTCCAAAAGTGGACATCTAGGTGGTCAGGGCAAAGGCAAAATGGATGATTCCATTTATTGTAAAGGACTGCTACTATAATTTTGCCGGTGTGATGACACTTCATTTAACCTTAGTTTTATGATGTATATCAATGATTTCCAACTATGAGACACGACAACATGAAAACCTCCAAAAGTTTTTGAAGGTTTTCATGTGATCTGTGGCCACCACCACTTGCAGGTGGTCTTTGATCTTTTTGTAGTTTTGCTTTTTGCTGCTGACTGTTACCTGCTCCTTTGTGCAAAGAGAAACAGGAGGAACAGCAACACAGCCCCACAGCATGACCTCCAGTGGGCTACTCATGTGCAAGTTTTGTCAGAAAGAGATTCCATGAGTGTGATGTGAGATCCTGACCTCCTTTATTGGGACCTGTGCTCACAGCCCAGTGCCATGCAGCTTGAATGGCATTCATCTAAGAACACCAGAACACTGTCGCCCCATTCTTTTCACAGATGAAAGCAGGTTCACATGGAGCACTTGTGACAGATGTGAAAGAGTTTGAAGACACCGTAGCAAATGGTATGTGGTTTCAGTGATAGTCTTGAGAGGCATACATTTGGAAGATTGCACACACCCTCATATACTAGCCAACAATACTCTGAGTGGTGCTGGGTACAGGGACGAAACCCTCAGGCCGACTGTCAAATCTGCAACTAATGCATCTGCAGCAGTACCTGGATGACAAAGGCACTAATGTCACTAACTTGTCCTCAAGTTAGTGACATTGGTGACAATGGATTCCCTGACCTGAATCCAATTAAGAAGCTTTGGGTCGTTATATATTAGTAGAGCCATAGGCTGCCCACGAGGACACTGTAGGTCCCCCAGTGCACTTTCCACTGTTTCATGAGCAGATGCCCAGACATGGACAGGAGTTCATACAGGGCTAAACAGTACTGAGCCACATTATGCAGCAAGCTGGATCACCCATGATTTGAGGTTTTAATTTATTTCCAGCCTTCATCTCCTGTCTGCTCTTCGTTCCTGCTGAAAAATAATAAAGGAAAAAATAAATCTCTTTAAAGTTAAAGTATACATGGGCATTTTAAGTTGTTTGCTAAAATCATAGATAAAAATAAAATTGTATGGAAAAACTCATAGAGAGTGGAAAAAGGTTAAATCTATTAATAAAAACATTTGAAACGATTAGTTTAAAAGCGCAGTTATTGAGATAAAAGCATAGATTTTAAAGATTTAAATGAAGACATTAAAGAACTATTTGAATGTGAGCGGTGATATTTATAATAATCTTGATAACCTTCGGTCTCTCTGACACTGGGGTATGGCTGAGAAAAAAGGTTAATGCATACTGATGCACTAAAAGTGACCTATCAATTCATAATTTAATCAAATATAGCTTATTATAGTCAAGTAACATAAAGATAAAAGCTATTCAGAAATAAGAGAGTGCAGAGCAGTCTACATTAGGTCAATCGCCAAATCTCTGTTAGTCCGTCTGCTAGTTCCTGGGCCTGTTAGTGCCAGAGACACTTGATAATAAGAGTGGAACTGAATCAAACTGGAGCCCTCTTGTGTCTTCTGGCGGGCAAAATGGTTGGAGGCCAAACAGCCGTTCCTATAATCCTCGCTATTGACAGGGCCTGCTCTGTTCTCCGCCTGATCTGTTTGGTCTGTCAAGTTAAGGGAGCCCCTCTAGTGCTTGTGGGAACCAAATCTATAAACAAACCCTCAAATGATCTCAGAGCCTTCCTTATGTATTGTCCTTGGCCTACCATCATCCCTGCTGCTTCAATCGGAATCATTATTTAATTGGCCCCTACAACAAAATGGCCATTTTTTGTTCCTATATCGGAAGGGGGAGATTATATTTCAGCTCACACATGTTTGAGGTTTGGCGGTAGCTTGGTAATAAAGTTGGAGGCTCGCTTCATATTGAGAGAATATGCCTCACACCAGAATAAAAGCGTGAATGAATAGAGCAGTGGAGAAATACATTAGATATTTCCCTGGAGCTTTTCAGCTCTTTCATCATTTCATTCATCTTTGTTCAGACCAGACCTTTCTTGCTGTGACTTTGTTAAATTTCAGTATTTCATCTCTTGTTCGTTTCGGCTAAGGGTGAAGAGGGGAGGGAGCTTTCTAAATGTTGTCGCATAGCTGTGATAACCAGGCTCTCTCTCTCTCCATCCCCTCTGACCAGCCGTCACCTTTAAATCTGCCTTTTCATATTCTTCTCAAAGCGTCTTGTCCATAGAAAAGGCGCCTGCCAAACCGGATCTCTGGACAAACAAGAGAGCGTAGAAAAAGACAGAGATGGGAGACCTGTCGGAGGCAAATGATTTAACCACTGGTGAAGAATAAAAATGCCTCCTCTCACTTTTGCCTCGCTCTCCTGTTTTCCATTTTGTTACTGGTTGTAATAGAAAAAAAAAATTCCATGATTGCCAGTTGGCTTCAAAAGCCTTTTACTATAATCAATAACTACTTCTTCTTAACGACTCTTGAGCATCCTCCTACTTGGACTTGTTCTTGCTAAAAGGCTGCTGATTTGTATTAAACAGCCGGTTTTGATGCGTCATGCTTCTATAGGGTGTGAGTGACAAATCCAGACAGCAGTGTGAGTAAAGAGTACATCTACCTGGGTGGTTGTCCGGTGACAGGTTTGCCAGAGAGCACAGGCCGACTTGACCGACAGGCCTGCGATGGGCGACGACAGCATGGCCTCCTCCCCAGTGAATAGCTGGAGGCCCAGTAGCACCTTAAACTACATCTGCCAGCGCTTCAGAAAAAGGAAAATATTCAAATGGTAATCGGAAGCCTGTGAATCATAAGCCCAAGGTAAGCTATGTAATGCTGGTAAGACAGTGAGTAGTGCTTTATTTGTGGAGAGGGAAATCCTTTTTGCCATTCAGGGGAAGAATTGCAACAGTAATACCATTAACTTGCACCCTGAATCGCCAAATGCCATTTAATTGCCAATAGCAGCCCATTGTTTGGAGTGGGTGAATTTAGCCTTCAGCGCGGCTGTGTTTATACGTGTGAGGGCAAGAGGGGATAAAAATGGAAGGGTTTATGTTGCAGGGGGGGTTGTAGGGTGTCATAGTGTAAGATGTCTGAAGAATGATGGCCCCTCACACATGCACAATCACACACAAGCAACCGACGTCTAACTAAAGCTCCGAAGTAACTAGCTTAACTAAAGTCTTTAGGGAAAGTAAATTCGGACAAACTCCTTTCTCCTTAATACCTGATTTGTTCAACAACATGATTTGGGGCGCGTCTATTCAAGGCCCTTTTGGGCCGAGCCGAGGTCTTAAGGCTCAAGGCTTGTACCTCGCGGTTATTGTTGGCTGTTTAGGGTTTGTCTCAAATCTCCTTGTGCGGGTGTGTGGACGCTCCTAATGCTGGCTAATGGGCTTCGGCAGAGTAGCAGTCTCACAGCTCCCATTGAGGACCCCATGGAAAGCAGCATAAGCTCCATCGAATAAAGGCTCTGGCCAGACCTTTCTTTTGGAGTTTTTTATTATTGGGAAGAGGCCACCCTCCATCACCCCCATTTTCACCCCAAATCTCCTGTCCATTCTCCTTTGGATCCTCTGTCCTCATCGACCTCCCTCCAACCTGATCAACACCAGCACCCCTTCTCCGGACTACAAGCCCAAACCCATCAGCATTGTCATTACACACCCTCCTCCTCTTGAAACCTGCCACAGTCCAAGACGTTGGCCTCCACCCCCAGCCTTGTCTCATACCGTCGATGCTGACCCTGACAGCCATGTCCTGGGGCGGGCTAAATTGAATGTGAAATGCATGGTGGGTCCTCGCAGACTCCATTGTGCAAAGGAGGAGTCTGGGAGGCAAGCAGCGTCACTGCTCCTCAGTGCTGATCGAGTTTGACAGCACAACGGGAGGAGGCAAGAAAAAGGTTCTCTTGCTCTCTTTCAGAACTGAAAGAGGGCCTTTTTCAGTCACCCCCACCACCATACCCACCAACCAGCTCTGCCTTCCCTCCATCACCTCGTTCTTTTCTTTTCACCATGCACTGAAATGGGCTTCAGCTTTCTTTTGACCACTAGCTCCCCTGAGATCACACTATATTTCATTGAGCTCATCCTTGAAACAACAACAGAGGAGTTACATTTCAACGTAATGTCATCACTCCTTGCTTTCTGCTGTTCTTCATCTGTAGCTGAACAAACTCCACCCCTTCCACTTATTTCCGGCATGCTTTTTGGATCTTAAAAAAAAACTTTTCCTCTTCAAATTTAGCTTAAAATCCACTGATGTCATTGAGTTAAACCTGAACTGTTCACACTACGTAATCAGCGGCGTTTATACAAATATATGTAGGTATGACATATGCCTGCGCATCAGAGCTGGCGTCTGTGAGCATACTATTGAAAATGCCATTTGTTTTGTTCTGCTTGGGTAAGGCAGCCCCTCTCCCTTGGATGCTGCAAACCCCTCATTTAATGCAAATGACAGTCATCAGCAATCCAATGCATCTTTCATCGCTGCACATTGCCTAATCAATGTGAAGTGCTGTGTAAAAAAATACATTGCCTCCCTGTAATAGTTGTTTTTGACCGAGTCAAGTGCAGCTCCTAGAATTAATCCCAACCTGAGATTCAATTATGGGCGCCTGGCTAAGCAGGAGAGGGATAGCACCGTAAGCAGGAGTGAGGGGACTATGATTGTGTGGTGGGGTCGGGCTGTATGTATCTGTGTGTTGTGTGAAGTGTATGTATGTGTGAACATTCGTAGTTGTGGACATGCAGGTGAATTAAATAATAACTTAAAATTTAGTGTTTTTCTTTGACCTTGCTGTCTTGAATCAGGGGCAAAAGGCCCTCCAGTCTCTTCCTGCAGGAGTCTCATCATCATTCAGAGGCAGCCCACGTCAGTCTCCCTGGCCCTTTGCACTCTGCATTGCAAAGGGAGATGTGGAAAATTGGCTGGTGGAAATTCAGAGCTGTGAAAGCTCATTGTCACCTTTTTCTAATGAGTTCCCTGATCATCAGATCAGTTCTCAGTTGTGACACTGCTTGAAGAAAAGGAAAAAGAAGGAAACGTAGCCTGGCTGTGGGAGACAAATGGGAGCTACATCGTAGCTTCATCAATGTGCATGGAAGTCAGGCTTCCGGAAATTCATTTCTGCGGCCCGTGCCAGATAAGCATGTTTCAGGTTAGCATTTGTGCAGAGTGTTTTCGAGGAGACGCTGTGTTCATTATAAGGTGTTAGAGTGGCTCTTGTAATTTTCTTTTGCATTTACATACTGTTGTTCTTGGGATCCATCAACACCTCAATTGTGTATAACGACCAATTTGAAGATATTAGATTAGCCCACCCGGCGCGCACCTCCACTGAGTAGATGGGTGGGAATTTAATTCAGAACCAAAAAGTAAGATCAGGGTTTTTGTAAGTATTGGCATAATTGTGAGCCTACAATGTCTGATCGCAGCAGATGTACACATCTGAATGAATGTATGCATCAAAAATTTGCATACTTTCTAGTTACACACACACACACACACACACACAGATTACACACGAATACTTGCTGTATATACGCTATTTAGTATACACTAAAAGTTGATCTCCTACCAGCCCAAGGACACTGCTGCTGTCTTCCATCCTCCCCCTCCTCTACCCTTCCCGACAGTGGGCCAATGACAACATAAACACAGAAAAGGCAATTTAGCTCCCTCTTTTAGAACTACTTTGAAAATAAAGGAATTTTAATTATGGACACAATGAAAAAGAAAAAAGGACTAAAAAGGGAGAAAACATTCACGCACAGTAAACAAAGCTGAAACAATTATCTTCTGGTGACCAGTCGGTGTTTTTAGAACAGTCATTTTTAATCTTTTATTTACTGCAAAGAGAGAGAGGGGGAGTGAGAGAGCAAGAGAGAGAGAGGACAAGAGGGAGTGAGAGAGAGAGAGAGGGATGGTGATGGGATGGGTGAGGGGGGTGAGAGAGGCTAGGGTGAAAGAGAGAAAGATAATATGCATATATTTTAAATATCCCCACCCTCACAATCAAAAGATGCATTTTTTTTTTATTAGGGAAACAATTTTGCTACACACCCGGGTGGAGGAGGGAGTAGTTTGTCATTTGTTGTTGGAAATTGCTCGCCGTCAACCCCCCAAAGACAACATTGCATTTTCCCATTCATCAGTGAAAGAGAATGGAGTGACACTGTGAGTTTCCTGTGGTACGATAAAGCAAACCACAACAACAGCAACACAATACATTGTGATGACGGCAGAATGATTTTAGAGTTAGGCATAATTGAACCTAGAAGGAGGCCTTTTGTTGCCTTGTGGTGGTTATAATAGGCAGGTGATTGACATTCAGACAATTTGCGTGTTGACCTCGTATTCTTAATACACAACATTACGTTTAATGGTCAATTTCAGATGTGAAACACCTTCTCTCCCCCGTGCAGAGAATTGCATTCGCGCACTGCTTTGTGAAATGGTGAGTAACAAATCAGGGCCTGTTCAGCATCTTGGACAAGGTGACTGTTGCCTGGGTCTTGTTATTTGCAAAGGAGCTGTGCTTTGGGACACCAGAGTAAGTGAAATATAATTAATCTATCACATCTATTCCAAATGAGCCATTGACACCTTGCCTTTGAAGCTGTGCTGCTGCGTGGATGTAGATGTGTATCAGCTGTGTCTGGCCCCTGGGTGCCTCAGATATAAACATTCACGCCACCGGATGCTGTTATCCTCTATTGAGTGACACTGATGCGTTATGTGGGATTGGCTAAGATAGCAAGGCAAAAGCTACAAATCTCCATTTGCAATGAGGAGAAAATTCCATAGGATTAATTTTCTGTATAAGACCCCTGCCTGGGCCCCCGCCCCCACCTCGTCCACAACTTCAGCTGTGCAGCCTGGTGTTAAAAGACCCAGAGGAATACTGTCTTTGTCATCCTGCCGTTTGGGGCTGAAGAATAAGAGAAGTTTTAATCCCCATTGTCCACGAGTCTGGTGGTTGGTGGTGGGGGGGTCGGCGGCTGTAAGATGATCCAACCGGCCACACTAATCCCTCCATACCACTTTCGCCTTCACATCAAAAACACCCCCACCCTCCCACAAAGCAGCGGTCTTGTGCGTTGGACCCCAATGTGCAAATTCTAAAGAGGAAAATGGAGCAAAGAAAAAGTTGCAACAACAGAGCAGAATAGACTTAAAGACAGTTGCACAGAAGACAGGGCGAGCTCTGGGGTGACGGTGGGGGTATCACGGGCTCCTTCCAGCCTGCTACAACACACGCTCCCTCTGCCGCCGCTCTCCCCCTCAGGTCGGGCCATGATGCTGCTGCAGTTGCTCTTTTATAAGGTCTCCCTGGCAACTGGAATATTTCCCAAATCCTGTGTATTTTTTCTTCTTCCATTTTCTAGAAGGACTACAAGCCAGGGGAAAGGGGACAGGTGCCACTCAGCCGAATGCACATGGGCTTACCATTGTACACAAATACCAACTGTGATACACCATATTGTTTTTTCTTTCTTTCTTAAATCCCACCGGATAAGCCCACAAGAAAAAGACAGCCAAATGTTAAAAAGTGGGTATTGTGTTTCTATTTTTGCTGGTGGATCAAACGTGACTTTTAAGAGGTATCTAAGGAAATAAGTCGTTCTTCATAATATTTACTTACATACTGTTTGATTACATGGAGAGATTGGTCTTTTTTGTGTGGTTTTACCAAAGCTGCATGCCTTTTGTGCATAGAAGTAAGACCACACCAAAAACAACCATGAGGGATCTATTCTGTAGGCATCTGACAACATTAGAACAGCCACATCATTACGACTGTGATGGTAAATATTAAATGTGACACCTTGGTGAAGTGAGTTTCCTTTTATTATAAGGGTCAGAGCGTCCACGGCGACAGGACCAAGGAAGTATATGAGAGATTAGGGCAAAGCTCAAGGCCACTGAAGTCATCAGAACGATCCTTGTTGTGACCTCTGGGGGCACACACACGCACGTACACACACACACCGGAGATGCGCTGATGAAGTTCACTGTAACAGAAAGTGTGTGAGGAGTCAGGGTGGGGGCAGGGAGCAAAGACACAGGGGGGTGGTGTGTGTGTGTGTGTGTGTGTGTGTGTGTGTGTGTGTGTGTGTGTGTGTGTGAGGGAGCCAGGAGACAGCCGTTTAAAATTCTGTTTCCTGCAAGTGAGGAGGCTAATCCTGCCCCCATAATTCCCTGCAGCCAAAAGCACCCCTCCTTCCTCAACATCACCACTCCCTTTTTCTCTATCTAGCTCTCCCTCTATCTCGCTCATTCTCGCTCTCTTAGTGCACACTCCATGAGTGACAGCACAATGCCCAGGCCCTCGCACGCTTATCTAACTCTAGCAGATGGTCGACTTGGATCAATGCACACACGCCACGATCAATGGCTGCGATAAAGAGCGGCGGGGATGGTACCCTCTCCCTAGCTCCCTCTTTCCTTCTATCTGCCTCCCCTCATGCCCAGCCTACTGCCCCCTGCCCAATTGTTTCTCTTTGACGCCTGTTCATCTGCATCTGCACTGGCACCTACCCGGCGGCAAGCCCTCTGCTGGTACTGAGGCTCCGCTGATGGCAGGGGTGGCGGATGCGCTGTCCCCAGGATCCATCCATCTCGCTCCACCTGCTCCCTGGGAGAACTTTGAGCCTTCTTTCTATCACGCTTATCATGAGATCACTGCTTCATCTCCTCCTCGCCCACCCTCCTCAACTTATCTCACTCTCTCTTTCTCTCCTGCATCGGCTCTGGCTGTATCTCACATGTTAATCTCCCACAGCTGTACAGATTCTCTTCAGCCATGCAGTGCGCTTTCTGCCTCTGAACTTCTTTGCTCTCCTTGAATGCACTGTTTACTATGTCGTTACCATCCTCTGATGACGCAACATTGCGCTCATCTGTTCACAGCTGTATGGGATGTTTGCACAAAAAACATTTCCACTTTCTTATATGCTACAGGCACTTTGTTTCAATATAAGCCAAAGGTCAAAAGTGGCCGTCTAATTGGACACTGACATAAATGAAGTGAATCAAAGTGGGTCATAGACAGAAGTGTGAAGAGAAAGTGGAGCAGAAGTCTGACTGAGTGAATCCCCAACAGGAACTATGGGTGGAAGTGGGCCAGGGTGCACGCTGGTAAACAAATTTAAACACCATAAGCAAGGATTGTATTCAGAAACACACAGGGGAGTCTGATAGACACGAGAACCCCCCAAATTTCCACAAAATACATCAAATGTATTTTTTTAAGCACAGTTATGTCACTGAAACTTTATGATCGGACTCCTTCTGACATGAAAGTCACATTTTCTCTTTCAAGTAGAGTTAAAATGAAATCAGCACAAATAAAATGAGCAAAGGCAAACATTTTATGATCTTGTTCTTTAAAAAGCATTAAAAAAACACAGGATTAATTGTTTTTTCATTGCAACCCTACTTCCAAAAATGCACCTTATAATCTCCATTATAAATCTACTACTCAGGCCACTTGACCCTAATGTTAAATTTGTAGTGTGTAGTATTGAAGAAATACATATGAAAACTGAACATTTCCTGGATAATTCACAGAACACTGTGTCAGTAGATTTTAGAGCTGGAAAATTGTTTCTCATGTGTCAATGTTGCATTGAACAACAATGAAATTCTACTCGACGTCATTGTAATTGAATGGATTTAATTTGATTTAAATTTAAAGCTTTCTGGTCAGTTATTAAATGCCTCTGTTGATGCATTTAATAACTGACCAGAGTAGCATTTAATTTATGGTGCCAGTGTTTCAGCATGTTATTTTGGTGCCAGCTGAAAATAAAACCAAATGAAACAACTTTTGTCCTTCCAGGAATCAATATTGTACTATACAAATATTATTACATTACAGTTGTTACTTGGTACCCATAGTACTGATGCCTTAACGTGAGGCCACGTGACTTGTCAGCTACATAAACTTTGTCTAAAGAGCAACTTCTCCCTTTCCTTCTTCCATAAGGAATTTGTAATTGGCCGTTGGTGATGTAATGCGGTTCATAATAAGCCCATTAAAGCCTTTCTCTGTGCTGATGGAAAACGCAGTGGCAATATGGACACCTCCGCTATTTATACCTCTCAAATCCTCATGCATATTCACACAGTGCAGAAACAGGGAAAGAGCAGGCAGACACCCTGACAAATAAGTGCCTGGATCTCATTTCTTTTGGAGTATAAGCTATTTCAGCACTCTGGGGCCTCCTTCCCTCCTCAAACTGTGGCCACAGCCACAGCTCCTCTCAGACTCTGCCTGCTTTCATTTGGTCTTGGTCAACATGAGCAAGAAACATGTGTACATGTTTGTGTTTGTGCGTGTATGAGAGAGCAAGAGTGAGCTGAAGAAAGGTGATAACTAGGCTGCGCTAAAGAGTCTAAACAATCAGTTGAGGCCCCAGGTTCTGTAAATCATTCTATACTTCACCATCAGTAAAGCACACCTACCTATAGGTGTCATCAAGCTTCTGTATCCCTCATCAGTCACACTGAAGCCTTGCACCAATGATTCTTTGTACCACATTTTTATCTGCTTCAAAATTAATATATCTTCATAAAATCACAGACATACAGTATTTAGACATGGACTGTAATCTTAAGATCTTCCTATAAAGATGTATGTGTGTTCCTCAGTTTAGTGAAGTAATTAGAATTCAGTAAGGCAACTCACATTTGAAATAACTGAGGTATTACAGAAGTAGAATAAGGCTGGAGCATCTGGGCTTCAAGCTCATCGCTCCCCTATGATACCCACAAAAACTGGGGAGTGATGAGTAAATATGATCAGGGAGCCTAAAGGTGGATGGTGGAGGGGTAGAATCAGCAGAGCACGATGTAGGGTAGCAGCGGCAAAGACATCAGAAGGAGTAATGGGAAATTTTGCAGCATAAATAGACTAAATAAATTTGTCCCATATATAATGTGAGGAGACAGAGGCACGTAAGTGTTCATGACACACTTTGGTTTAAGTTTCCTGGCTAAACTAGTTCACATGCTTTTAACCATTCATAGATTTTCAGTTCTTATTTTAATTATGGTACATGATTAAAGAAAGAGCTTAAGCAACACCAGCATTTCTCACAAGAGAGACTATTAAAACAAATTTCTACTGTGATTTTTTTTCTGTAGCATGTGCCAGTAATTTGTATTAGATATATTTCCATAGTGGTTAATAATGATATATTTTTTTAAGTGGACACATGCGGCTTTACCTAACATCTGGGTGAAACAAGGCAGAGCACCATTATCAAGATGAAGTAAGCGCTAATGGAAGAAAATGCCCATTGAGTTATAAAGAGTTTCACTTCTTGATGTGACTCTCAGTCCTGAACTGCTGCCCACATCTCAGATGTGATTTGTCAAATGACAGTTTTTTCTTCCAGTTTGGAACAAATATAATGAATTAAAAGGTCATCTTGCTACTAAATGAGCTATTTTAATAAACTTTTTTTTAAAGAAAAAAGAAAAACTTCCCAAAATGCTAACAAACATGCACAATTTATTGTCAGCATACATAAAAGAATCAACCTATTAATTAATATTAATTCCACCTGACCACAACAACCACGTCATCTGAAAGTGAGTGGTAAGGGCCAGAGTTGCTATGTGCAACAAAAGCAGCTCAGTGGCCCGTCAGAACAAGCCCCAAACCAAGCCCAATGCTCTGGGATCATTGGCAGGCACTAGGGGTTACTAGGGGTGACATGTGGGTGCATTTGTGCATACAGCAGGATTTCAGTATAAATATATAATTTCATTTGAAAAATTGATTATTATTGATGTCATTTTGTGGAAAAGGGGTCCACCCAACCCGTGGAAAAACAGTCGTCTCCGCTTCACGACAAGAAAGGGGCTCACGTGAACGTAATGTGAGATTGAATAAATAAAGTGGACCTCACTTCAGTGTGGCGAGGTTTCAGAGACTGAGTATCTTAGGCCATAGAAGCTGCTCCAGTGGCTAACTGTGTGCTGAAACTTTAAATAGACACTAAGTTGTTTGTTTCTTTTCTTTTGTTTCTAACCGATCCGTTCCCATGCTAATTATCATCAGGCGGTTCCTGTGTGCTAGCGGAGCGCAGCTCCCACATCTACCTACTGCTGGACAGATAGTCTGGCTGACCACACTCGGCTATTGTCACATGAGCTGTTGTCTGAAGAAGCCGTGCTCCCCCTCTGTCCCACTTTGTTCCCCTACCCACACTTCTTAATCCTGCTTAATTTGAGTGCAAAGAAATTCACATGTGCCAGTAAGAACATTTACAG
>VURO01001339.1:31058-42026 GCA_015108175.1 Pelvicachromis taeniatus
AACAAACTACTTTATGACATCTTCAAGAAACTGGTTGTGTATGATTGCAAGAATCAAGGGTGAGCATTATTAAACCCCACTAGATATAAAAGTGAGCAAAGGAGGAGAGTTGGCACCGTTCACATCCTGCACAGTGCAGCCCTCAGCTGCCCAAGACTGAAGGTGGCGTGGCACCTGTGCCTTTTTGGCCCTGGCATCATATGGGCAGGAGGTCAAGGCCAGGGCAACATCTGCATCGCATCAGAGGGCCTGGATGTGTGCCCACACCACCAAAGTCGCTCACAGAGGAATTCTGAAGAATAGATTTGAAAAACACCACAAAAGCCTTTCTTTGAATATCCGCCATAGATGTATAAATACGAATCACAACAGATTCTACTGTTTTAACAGCTTTTACTCCAATTCAGATCATATGTAAACTAGTTAATCAGGATTCAGTGATCCCATCTGTTGTGATTTTTAAACGTCGCTCATCGTTTGCTTCGAAAATGCGAAGAACTGAGGACATTTACTCAGACAAGATATTCTCCGTGAGGCCAAAACACTCATGGATCTAGTCACAATTACTGCCTAATTTTAACAGGGGGGATCCTTAATCCCAGACTGTCTTCCACAGTGAGTCCACCTGAGTCATCTTTTCACTGGTGGGTAAAATAAACCAGAAAAATTGATATGAGCCACAAGCACACTAAAGAGCAAATCATTATGCATCATTAGGTGAAGATTTAGTTTAAACGTGTTTAGCAGGAATTAAGCAAAGCTGTTGTTGACATGGATTGACTGCTGTAATGCTTTATTGTCAGGGCTCCAGGAGGCAGAGAGAGGGACGGCCTAGTTGGGGAAGCAGCAATGCGCCGAAAGCAAGGATTTATGGGATATTGGGAGAACTAGCCGGGTGAGTGGACAAATAAGAAGCTACGGTCGATGATTTGGCAGAGGAGACAAAGGAGGGAGGGAGATTCATAAAGACAGCAAACAAATATGGGTGTTAGTGTCAGACAGGATTCAGTTGTAGAAAAAAATTAATAGAGTTAAAAATTGGATGCTTGAAATGTGCATGTAGGAAGGTTCTATTTGAAAGTACAGGAATACAGACAGAATATAATTTTTTCACCTTCAAGAGATTTGGATTTGTGTGGATTAAAAAACTCTTAGATTACAAAAACAACCATTTATAATGAAAGCCTCTTTCACTGACACCTGGCTAAACAAAGCTTGATCTAATAGCAGGGTTTAAAGATTGTACCTGCACAATGGAAAGGTCACAACAATCGATATTGCAGGTGTGTTGATGAAGATCACAGTGAGGGTATAAATTCAAAGCTAACTGCAGTCATCTCGGTAATGGTTTCCTTGCATTAGAATAGAGATACTCTGTGAACTGAATACAAAAGCGGTGGACGAGCACTAAAACAGGAAACGGCTTTAACAGAAAGTAAAAATCCAAAGTAGAACGACACGTTCACGGTCAGTTCAACCACAGTCTTTCTGCTGTCCTGACACCAGCGTGCGTTTGTATGTGTTGGAGTCTTTATGTTTCTGAATGTGTATGCAAGAGCTGCTCAAACTGACGAGTAAGAGAGGACAGTCTTATCCAGCTCTCCAGTGTTGACAGTTTTACTAATCCCCTCCACCTGCTCAAACACCCACCCCAAAAAATACATCCCTCCCCCTTTTCCATGTGCCTGTGCTGGGAGTCCCTGGGGCCAGGCTGCGCCTCTGCCTTCGTCTCCACACCAGTTATCGTCTCTGGCCTGGCTCCGCTCCCCTAACCCCTTCCCGCGCCACACACATTAATCGGCGCAAAAACAAATAGTTTTCAAATGTTTGGAAAAGACCCACTGTTTGCATCAGGGCCTAACAAAATAATTTTTACAAGCTATCCAGTTGTGATTAGGGCCGAGAGAATTGAATTTATGTGGCATTGATAATATTAATATTAGCCTAATTAATTATGTTGTTTGAACTTGCACAGCACCGTGTGTACCCTCTACACAACACTAACCAGCCGGCGCTGGAACTGAGCTCTCAGCCATCTCTATCTCCCCAGCTCTCCCCCAGTCCATGACTACTGCACACAATTCATCAACTCGTAGATATCTAATCCCCTCTGGCTCTGCTCACTTCCTGAAGTCTAAGAAAGAACTTTACTCTGGTGGCAAGAATTCCTATGAATACTTGATGACTTCTATAGACAGACCGTTTCATCTCAGTTTGAAAGTGACATTTGAAGAGAACTCAGCAAACTTTCTATTCACAGCTCCCCAATTTATGAAGGATATTCACAGACGGACAGTAATAAAATGCAACATATTTTTTTTATTGGGTCACTAATTAAGGTAAATAGCAGTACAATGAGAGCAACTTTGTATAAGAGACCGTTTTGGGCATTAGGTACATGACCCTTCTTCTTTCTCAGTGTAGAAGGTCCCTAATAAGCCCTGTGTGAAGAAGTCCCTTCTAGCTTGTTTCCTTAATCATTAAAGGTCTACACTGTAGTGTCTCCTGACCCAGAAACACTGCAGATCAGACTGACAATGTCTTTGGACTGTGTGCCCACTGGATGAGCAAGTGTTGATCTGTGCAATTACAGTGACACATACTCAGTGACCCATCACACCAATCATCTAAGCTATAAAGGGACCACCCAAACCGACAAGAGAGGTTCTCAGACCTGTTTACAGCTCAGATCGCACTTCTCTGAGATGGCCTCTTGACCTGTAATTTGTGGTCAAGGGTCAAAGGTTATAGAGGTGGCCATGTGTCTCTCTCAGCCAGACAGAACTCAGATCTCATGCTTAGTCAGGCTGTCTCTGTCTAGTTTCCTACAGTTCATTACAAGTGGTAGCTGTCTGCAATACACAGAGCAACTACAGCCTTGACTTTACAGTGTGACTGCTGACAGATTCCCGTTAAAGCAGCTTTCGGGTCCACTTCTGTGCACACGTGCAGCCACAGAATCTATATTTTTGGCACAATAAAAAAAAAAAAAAAAGTCTTTCTTTTTAGATAACCACAGAAATTAGTAATGTCCATTTACTTATATTTCAGATATCTTTGCCATATGGATTGATGATAGATTAGTATTTAAAAACAATTGAAATGAAGTCAATAAACATTTAAATTTCTTCAGCTTGGAGAAATGAACAATGAAGAAAAAAAAAAAAGAAAAGGTAAAATGCACACATTCAAGGAGCACAGGTCCTCGTCTCCGTGACGCACAAATCAATCCCAGTACAGTCTGTATGCTAGGGCAGGACTGATGCATTCGCCGAAGCAGTAATGGGTATCTTCAAGATGCATCATCTCATCAAAACATAATTTACTGGACGGCGCTCAGGGAGGTGTTGAAACAGTCATTAACTGAAGTGTCTACCGAGTCTAGCTGAACGGTAATCCGCTCTGAGCTGGACGAAGGCGTGCAGGAGGTTTCGGTCCAGATTGGTTAGCTGCTCACCCGAACAGACCTGCTTCAGGTTATCAGGGGCAACCACCAGGAGGTTACAAAGGGCATGGAGTGTGTCGAAGAGCTGCAGCACCAGAGGGACCTGAAAGACAGCGAAGCACAAAACTGTTTACATAGTTTAGATTTTTATGTATTTCAATTAAATAAAAATGTCTAATATTTGCTCTCTGTGAGAATTGCCCATTTTTCCATATAACATATTTAACCATGGTGCACCAAGTCTATCATATTTGCCTCATAATGTGATACACAGGTCAAGTTTTTGAGAACTCTACATCAGTGTGTTTTTTCCCCAACCTTAACCCTAGCCCCCTTATGTTTTTGTTTGAGTTAAACAAACTGAGCAAATTAAATTAACAAATTAAAATGCATATATGCAAATTTATATTTATAAATTCATATTTCTCTCTCTCTTTTTTTAAGTTATCAGAAGATTAAAAAAATATATAATTTTCTGGCTATTATTTAATCATCAGGCTTTACAGGGTTAAATAATATAATTAAAATGAATTGTCTTGTCGACTTTTAACAGCTGCTCTGACAAAATAAGCAAATGTACACAATAAACACTGAACATTTACAATGCTGTTGGTCCATGTATATTTATACTGAATGTTGAACAAAGGAAAATAAGCAATCAAATAATCAATGATGGAAATCATTCTTATTTGCCACCCTTCTTGTTTGTACTGAAAGATTAACAAAGGATGCCAGAGCCTTTATTTTGGATTGGCCTGACCAGTTTATTTAATAAAACATCCCAGGTAGAGCCTTTATAGGCAAAGCCATGTTTGCCCTGTGACCAGAGCATTCTGGACCTATGCTCCCCCCCCACTCACCCTGAAGTCCTTGGCGCATCGTCGGTATTCAGCCACATCGCAGATGGCCAGCATCCCTCCCATTGAGCTGTAGCTGTATTGCTGTAGATGCTCATGGATGAGCCGGTGGAAACGAATGCCCAACTCCGTCAGCACCGTGTCCACATTTTTCCCATCCATGGACTTCCGCACATGCTCCACCTGCCGACTGACGTAGGCACATACCTTGGAGCAGGCCTGTCAGGTTGGGGTACACGCGGAGAAACATGGAAAACACGTTCAGTCCGACACACTATCGAGATTTAGTTGAAGAAAAACTAGGTGCGGATTTGATTTGCAATTTTCCTTTGCTAATTTGTTTAGCTTGGAATGTGAGTTCCTTAAAGCAAGCTGGAGATTTTTCTCTCTTACTGTAGTGTACTGGATCATGACATTGTTTTCATCCTCAGGCCTGAAATCTGTCTTCTTCTGCTCTGTTGCCAAGATGTGCTTCATCTGGCCCACCATGCAGTTTAGTGTTCTGTGTGCAGCGGGAAAAAACCCAAAAGCAAACAAAAAAAAACAAAAAACAAAACACACCAATAAATGTCTTTTAAAACTACGTGCCATTTGATTACGTTTCCATCTGCACATAGAGACAAAGTAAGCTGCCACCCATTGTAAACACACTGACCTATCGATTCCTGTGTCCAGTTTTACCTCCATCTGCTCGATAACCTCTTTTTTCTTGTGCAAACACTCCGCCAACTTTGGAGATGAGCTGAAAACAGATTAGGAAAAAATAAATCCAGAAATTCTTTTTATTAAATGAATAAACGTTTCTCATCTTTAACCCTTAACGGACCTTATTAGAGGCATGAGCTGGTCATTAAACTGTTTGTCAAACAAATGGAAGATAGAGTTCGCCTGCTGAACCACATCCAGGAAGTACAGGTTGGCATTCTTTGCGTCAGGTGAGGGAATTGCTGTAGAAGAGAAAGAAAGCCAGGCAATAGGAAAAAAAGGTGGGTAAAAGCATGAATCAACATGATTCACAAGGAGCAGAAAACCACTACTGCCTGATGTCTACTTCTTGGCATTAGAGAAATATAATGCATGAAGCAGAAATTCTCAGTAACGCTCTATTTCAGCGTCAGACAGTGAGGAGAAAGTAATCAAACCACAGGGACATCAATGATCCATTTCCTTAATGCAGAATGTACCTAACGAATTGAGCACTGGGATGTACCAAATGCATGTTTAGTTCCACTGTAGCTGGCTGAAAATGATAAGCTGCTCCCTTATTATACAGTCCCATAGAAAATGTAAAGAAGTGCCAAAAGCACAGCCTGCATGCCATCAAGGTAACTTGGATTTTTCACTTTTTTGTATGGAACAGACATTAATGGGCACATGTAACCAACTGCAGTAAGTGATGTCAGAGCAGGTGTTTTCCTCTAAGTGAGCAGGATGTGGCCTGCCAGGTAACATACCTGATGGTTTCAACTAATGTGGAGCAAATAAGTCACAGAAGAATGATGATCCCTTCCAATGGATCTTCCACACGTGGCTAACATATTGGTATTTATTTTGCCTTTGATAAAATGATTTGTTTCTGTCACTATGTGTCAGTTCTGTGATAGACTGGTGACTTGTCCAGGGTGTACCCTGACTCTCGCCGAATGACAACTAGGTTAGGCTCCCCGTCAACACTGAATTGGATGAGTGGTTGAAAACAAATGAATGGATTACATGATTTCTATTCTTAGAGGAATGAGTGTTACGAATATGTCACGTAAGCTGGACCAAAAACCTGCAGCAAGATGAATGTGATGGGTTATCTGTTTCCAGCTTCCTTTGTTAGTGTTGTGTTACAAATAACCTGGACCTGGATACATAGTTGGTGTTTTTTTTAAAGTGTAGTAGAAGTTTTAGTTTTAGGACACAGATATAGTGAAGAGTGCAGCAGATGTGTTTTCATTTGATTTACCTGCCTTTTAACAGCAGATTAAAACAGCACACTAAAGACATACATTATGGTTTTAATGAGCTAAGTTGAATTTACCTGAGAGGCCAATCTCTAAGGCGTAATCGATGTGTTCGACACAAAGATGGTCAACCAGTAGCAGGAAGATTGAGAAGGCATTCTTGGGCAGGTCAGAAGGGTCTGAAAGCTGTGTAACATCAAAGAAAAATAAGTATTTAAACCTTTTCAAAAAACACAAATGCAGTACAGTTAGCGCACCGCTAATAAACAGAGGGCAGAAAAGCCTCACCCTGTGGCATCTCTCAAAGGCATGGCGTGTCTCCTGCAACAAATTGACAACCAGCTCCGGAGAGAGAAAAGTCTCTCCATGGGTGTCAATGCTGGGGCCCAGTGGAAGATTGGTGCGCTGTCTGATCCTTTCCTTTAGATCTTGAATACTGTTACAAAAAACAAAACATAAATTAAGGATCTTGATGCATGCTCAATCATCCAGGTAAGTAAATCCCAAAAAGTTGATTCTGTTCATCTGGACGTAGCGTTTTTGAAACAACAACACGGCAGACGTGGATGCAGAGCAACTATGGCCAAAAGTTTCGGCCTGTCTCAGCAATGCAAAGCCCCCAGCATCCAACATCAGCATGGAGAAGAGGAAGGCACTCATATCACTTATTTTTGTCACTGCTCAGTGACAAAAATACTTATGAGCCCCTGAGAAGTGGTTACAGGAAGATGGTGATAGATTGTATGAAGCATTTAGAACAAGACAATGCTATTGACCGGACCTCATACCACAGGCTATACCCAGAGGAAGCTACAACAAGTCTGTATGGTTTACCGAAGATACATAAACAGGGTGTACCGTTAAGACCAATTGTCTGTATGATCAACTCAGTCACCTATAACATCTCTAAGTTTCTGGCTTCAATCCTCAACCCCTTGGTAGGCAGCTCGGAACACCGCATCCAGAACACCTTGGATTTTGTTGAGAAGGTGAAAGATGTCATTATGGAGGCAGATGAAACAATGGTCTCGTACGATGTTACATTTCTCTTCACTTGCATCCCAGTCATGGAAGTGTTGGAGGTAGTTCGTAAGAGATTGCAGGATGACCCCAACCTCAGCAACAGGACTACTTTCAGCACCAACTAAGTGGAACTGTGTCTTAATTCCACCTATTTCACATACAAGGGTCAGTACTACAGGCAGAAACATGGGTGTGCCATGGGTTCCCCAGTTTCACCCATTGGCCAACTTGTACATGGAAGAAGTGGAACAGAGGGCTTTGTTATCCTACCTTGGAACACCACCAACTCATTGGTTCAGGGATGTGGATGACACCTGGGTGAAAATCAAATCTCAGGACGTACCACAATTCACAGACTACATTAACTCGGTGGACCAACACATCAGATTCACCAGGGAGGCTATGAAAAGTGGCAGGTTAGCCTTCTTAGATTGTGAGATTCAGTAATGGAGGACTCTAAACCTGCTCATACAGATCAGTATTTAAGGTTTGACTCTCATCATCCACTGGAACACAAACTGGGTGTCATCAGGATGCTACAACATAGCGAACACCATCCCCACAGACACAGCAGCCAGGGAAGCAGAAGAACATCACATCAAGAAGGCCCTGAGTAAATGTGGTTATCCCAGCTGGACATTTGTCAAAGCTGGGAAGGCACCTAAAGAAAGCTCCAGCCGATCCAGGAGAGAAGGACAACCGCTGCCTAAGCAAAAACCCGTAGTAATCCCGTCTGTGTCAGGAGTATCGGAACAGCTGAGACGCTTTTTTTTTTTAACACCGCGTCTCTGTGACTTTCAAACCCCAAAACATGCTGTGCAAAAAACTGGTTCACCCCAAGGATCGGGTCCTCCGACACAAACAGAGTAATATAGTGTACGCTGTGCCAGGAGGATTGCCATGATTTAGACATCGGGGAAGCCAAACAACCTCTGGCGAGGTGGATGGCACAACACAGAAGAACTACCTCATCAGGCCGGGACTCTGCAGTCTATTTACACCCACAGTCCAGTGGAAACTCTTTCAATGATGAGGATGTACACATTCTGGACAGGGAGGAACGCTGGTTTGAGTGCAGAGTCAAGGAGGCCATTTACGTGAAAAGGGAAAGACCAACTCTGAATTGAGGAGGGGGCCTAAAGGTACATCTGTCACCATCTTACAATGCTGCAATTGCAGCCATTCCCCAACTCTGTGAATGGTACACATGATCTTTGATCAGTGGTTGTTGATCAATGGTCATGACAATTTGCATACCTCACAGCCCATTGTTCCTTCAGTGGTGCTAGTTTCAGTTATGAAATGTACTGTTTATAAGGTTGGGGAAACCTGCAGTCAGCTGAGACTGAAGATGTCACTTAGATGGGTTGCATGCATTGATACATTTATTTCTTCTAGGCGCTGCTCCCTCTAAGCTGTGCGCGCACACTACTGACACAGTCTCTGCACACAGAAAAAATTCAACCTGAATTAAAAATAAAATAAACACATAACAATTAATTCATGCTATTTTGCAATGTGAGTCAGCAAGTGACCGGTGACACGCAGCTAATCAACATCATTGACAGGCTATGACAACGTCCTTATGTGCCGCCACCAGTGTTTTAGCCAGTAAAGCGGTTTGGCCGTTGTGGAGTGAAGACACGCTAATGACAACGTGTACAACCACTGGAGATGTGAGCAGGACAGACAGAAAAAATAAGGTGAAATTTAAGTTCTCTGATTTGTGCTCATCTATTGTCATTGATTTACAATTTTCATTTGTGGATATTGATCATTAAATACTGTCACTAGTTTATGAGCAGTAGAAATGCAAGTAATTGTGTCATTATATACTGTATTTTGCTGACAAAGAGTTACAGGACTCTCTCCCAGACCACATTACAACAATCTCACCCATTTATCATAAAAATGTTAAGTGTGTTTTCAAAATTGGAGTTCAAGTTATTTTTACTTCCAATAGCGTACACAGGTCATGAATAAGATTTTTGAATTTTCACTGTAAGTGGGCTAAAGCACCTAATTAAAAGTTTTCTAAAAGAAATGTAAATGCTGTACTTTGATTCTTTTAATAAACCATTGTAAATAAACTTGGATGGATGCGACGCCAGCGTGACCACAGTGCACACTTCTGATGTTGCTCACAGTGGACCAAGGGACCACTCAGGGAGTTTGTGTGTTTGCTCAGACACATTAAAAGTTAGAGGGAACATTACTTCTAGGCTGGACTACTGTAATTCATTATTATCAGGATGTCCTAAAAACTCCCTGAAAAGCCTTCAGTTACTCCAAAATGCTGCAGCAAGAGTCCTGACAGGGAGGAGAAAGAGAGAGCATATTTCTCCTATATTGGCTTCCTTTCATTGGTTCTCTGTTAAATCCAGAATTGAATTTAAAATCCTGCTCCTCACATACTTAAACAATCAGGCCCCATCTTATCTTAATGAGCTTGTAGTATCATATCACCCCATTAAAGCACTTCGCTCTCACACAGCAGGCTTAAAAGAGTATTTAAAAGTAGAATGACAGGCATAAAATCTAATTGAATCAAATTAAATTGAGTGACAAAATATTTCTCCCACTGAAAACGCTACGTCCAGATGAAGAGAATCAACTTTTGGTGATTTCCTTACCTGGAAGATTGAGCATGCCTCAAGACTTCTCAACCTTTTGTTACAGCTAACTGTTTTTAAACATATTAAAATACAGCTTAAAAGGGTTAGTTCAATAAAAGTGTGGTCTTAAGAATGCATTTGCATTGTGTGATCTAAATATTTATCACTCAAACATTATGGTATTGTGTGCACCAGGCATGTTTTGCAGTGGCATGAGTTCAAACACAAAGACAGCAAAACGCATTTAATCAAAGCGAACCTCATTCTTTTGGAACTGGAAAGAGTGCCAGTGGAAACACCATCCTCGGAAACTAGCACTTCATTCACCACTTCAAGAGAAAAGAAAAAATAATTAAAAGATTGGCTTGGATATTTCTTTGTGTATAAATGCAAATAGATCTGCTAAGGTGTGGCTTGGTTTCACAATTGGTTCACCCGAAACCTTGGCTGATTGTGACCTACACAGATTTTCAGACCTTGGCCCATGTGATTAGATAGAGGATCTTTAGGGGGTGCATGTCCCTTTGGGGGGGGGGGGGGCTTAAATCTGGGACTCTCCACCATTTGATCTTAGAACTGAAGAAGCTTCTCGGATGAGAGGTGAAACGTCTTCAAGCAACTTAAAGAAGTCCGGACACTTTTCTTTCCTAAGCTCCACGATGACCTGGATGACTGAGAACCTTCACAGACCTAGCTGTGTGTACGTTTGAAAGTGCAGATGGAGGTAAGTAGCCTAGGCTCAGTAGAAGTGGATCAAGCTGTGGGTAATGACAAAAGATGAAAAGAACGATTGATAACGTTTTCGTTAAGACTTGATCCATCCAAAATTTATAGCCAGTGCTCTGACACGGAGCCATCAACCTCTCAGGTTATGTCTAACACTGGTCCATAAGGCAGGTATCTCCAACAGAATTTGTTCCCCCTGCGTGGGGAGCATTCGCTGTGCACGGAGAGTGGATTCAGTTTACTCTGCCTCTTTTACAGCCAACTAGACGTGGAAGTGGTGATGTTTTAGTTGCGTGAAAAAGCCTTTTAGTTTGAGGGTTACAACAGAAAATTATATATTTATTGTCCTCACG
>VURO01001340.1:0-18000 GCA_015108175.1 Pelvicachromis taeniatus
CAGGCTCAAAGGTCAGCCATGTTGTCGGGCCATAAAAATGTGCAGGTCATTCAGCGCTGTGGTAGCAACCTCGCCTGCACGGCATTACAAATGTGCTATTTTGAGAGGAAAGTGTCCTTCGAGTCCGAGGTGTGACCACACATCTTTGCTGGGTGGGCTGTGCTGACTCACTGGGGTTAGTGCAAAATATGGCACAGATATGATATCATGGCAACCCCCCCACCCCCAATCCTACTCCACGGTTTATCTCCGTCTTTCTGTCTGTCTGTCTGTCCTCTTCATCACTCATCTCCCTCACTTAGCAGCTGAAGTTTGATTTGCATAATGCTGTTTGTTTTTTCGCTGAAACCACAGATCCAGTACCCCAAACCCTGGTTACGGTGCATTAAAAAGTGTTCTGCACACAGCCGGTGCAGCTGATTAAATACAAGTCGAGTCTGTTGTCTCAGCAATGCATCAGCGCTGCATAATAATGCCTTCAGTATGCGATCCATATGTTGAGCATAGCTGTGCACTGCAAGGCAGGAATGCAGAGGGAGTTAAATGAGTATTTTCACTCCTTTCCCCCCCCTTCTCCTTCCCGCTTGTTAATTACATGTAAAATACCTGAGGTTGGTGGTTGTTAAGAGGCACTGCCTGTACTATAATACTGTCCTCTGAATGTTAATTAGCTGGCTGTGAATTAAAAGATTTAAACAAACCAGCTGTGGTGGCTTCTGGGATGGAGGAATTAGTGGGGCGTGAGTGTAGCTTTTTATTAAGATCTTTATCCCGACTGGTGCCGGTTGTGTTTCTTTATGTGAGTAGCGGGAGCAGGCCGTCAGATAACGGCGGCCGATGACCAGAGGGACGGGAACGGCCACGCAGCACGTCCGTGCGACGCAGCTTCTTGTGTGTGTCTGTGAATTAGCAACCATTTTGATCTTGTTTGTCCAAACTGATCCTGTTCCATTTTATTTTCAGCTTGTGGAAAATAAGCTTGTGTTATTTTTACTCAGTGTTGCTATGACAACCCAGCCATTTCTTTTTCTCTTTTTTTTTCTTATGGTGGATCCAATGAAGTCAAGGGGAAAAAAAGGCCTCTTGATTTTTCTTGAGACTTTTTTAAGGTTTTCTGTTATTTATATTCCAGGTGACGGTTGTTTTGACTTTGTTTCAGCATTTTGTTTTTAATTTCTCTTTATTTAGCAGTAATTTCTCAGACTTTCCATTTCTCTCCATCCATTTTCTTATCCACCTGGAGTCATGGTGGTGGCTGGTTGAAAACCTCTGGACACCCTGAACACCATCCCATCAACACAGAGACACAGACAGGTGTTCACATCCACACATGCTGTCAGTTTAGGATCAATCACTTAGCCTACGGAGAGCATGCCTGGGCCAAACCTACAGCTCACCAGCTGCTTCGAACCCGCAACCTTCCCTGCTTATCATCAAAGCTGATTAAAAACTGATAGAGTTTCTGCGTGATAAACTCCACCTTGTTACTCAAATTTGCACATTTTCATACAGATATGTTCACACCTTTCCACCATTTAAATACAAGAAAGACTTCTTTTCCATGTGTCGCTGCTTCGATTCTTCTTTCTGCCTTTGCTCTGCTAACCTTTACAAAAAGCTTAAGAGAAGAATGCGGGTTATCCAGAACATTGTCATTAGTAATGCTGAGTGGACGCACACAGTAACAGATTAATATGGTAAGCAGTATAATTACAACAGCACAAGAACAACACTTAATCCTGCAGCTTTCTTACATGCATGCCGGCTTTTCTGCCTTAATGTTTAGTCCATGGTCACTTAAACTGTTAAACCTAAAGTAGTGCAAAGAAGCACACTAATGAGCTTTGTGCTCTAAAGGTAAAATCTGGCAAAAACATACAATGTTAAATGTGGCAAAAGTGTGTATATTTTGAACACTAGGCAGTTAGTGACTTATCTTAAATGGAAATGCCAATTTTTTATCGATTTCTTCCAAGGGGACTTATATAATAACAGGAAATTGCTGCTTTGCTAATGTACTGAATGTTCTTATTATTAACTTACCCTCGCAGAGTCCCACAGCATAAAGTTGCACAAACTTTAAATTGGTTTTAATCTAATTTCATTATGGCCAGTACAAGGGGAAAAAAAATCTGTGCTTCCTAAAGTGGGATGTAAGTTATCCAGCTCCATTAAAAGCCTTTAATGTGTTTTGATGACTCTGTTAATGATTCTGTCAGGCACTTTTCCCACTGAAGCTAAGTAGCTGAAAAATGACCAACTGGAAAGAGAGTCATAAAGGCCATGTTGTCACTTCCCTCAGGATGTCCATGGCTGACAACTCATTCAGAATGCACTTACGGCCCCCTTGACCCCTAATATTTAATTTGAAGACTGTACTTAACCAGAAACACAGATAGAGAACGACAAATGAATAAGCTCAGCTTGACCAGTTGTTCTGGGTATGTGCTCCCACTTGTAAACGGCGATGATGCTGAGATGTCTGCAGACAAGCTCGTTATTGCACAAATGTCTCCTCACACACAGTAGATTTTGTTATTAGCAGATTCTTCCTGACAGCAGGACGAAACACATGAGAGCATCAGCAACATGGTGGACGTCTGTCCACTGCTGTAAAGCTGCAGAGAGACGAGGGAAGGGTGCACAAACCAACCATCCATGGATCTGTTTGTTTTTTATCATTATTTTTATTTCATATGTATATTTCACCACAGTAAAAATATCTTTAAAATAATAATAATAACAGCATATTTCATGAAGACAAAAAAAAAAAAAGACCCATGTTTTTGTTTGATAAATATTTGATGAGCTATTTATCATTGTGTGACTATAGACCACAGAGAGGTTGACTGGTCTGTCGCAGAAAATGTTTTACAAAAAAAAGAGTGCTGTGTAGAAAGCATTATTAACAACAAGTACAAATTATATCCATCATATTTAATTATGTTTTACAGTGGGAATTAGTGCAGGACAGCGACTTAATGAATTATTAATTGGAAATTAATAAAGAACATGAAAGTGACTGTCCGTGGACGTGTCTTTTCATACACTGTAAAAAATTATCCCGTTGATTAACAATAGATACTGGCAATGGGGTTTCTCGTATTTTAGTGTTAGTTTCCTATTAAATCTACACTGCAGCAAATCACTGTGGTAATACAAGCACACCCAATCACAGTAAACGGCTGTGTTTTATTTGTATTATTGTATAAGAAGGGTTCAAGATACACTACTGTTTTTTAAAATTTGTTTTGTTTTTACAGTTTTCTTACAGTAAAGTTACAGTTTATTACTTTTTATGTTTATTGTGTTATATTTATTATATATAATTTAGTGAATATTCACTATAATCAAGGTAGCAGGGTAGTCAGTGCAAAAGTATTTTTAATTTTTTTAAGATTATCAAGGGAATTTCACATTTACTAAATAAATATATTATAAATATAATTCTTTACTATCAATTAACAATATCAGTAAATAAAACCATTCACTGGGAAAGAGGAGACTTGGAAAATACTGTCACCCAAAACCGAGTTCAATCTGAAAAAAACAAAAACAATCCAGTCCGGTTTATTCCAATCACAGGGGGAAGTTTCAGGCACATGCCATCACCGTGATCCCTTTATAAACCTAATGAGATTGCTTTGCACAGACAGAACAGACGAAGCAGTTTACATTTTTATGAAACGTGAATGCTTAAAGTCAACTTTTTCTTCCAATCTAAATTTACAAACCCAGCAGCATATTGTGTTAAGCCCCATCTATGTGCAGCCCCCCTCTTATGTCGCTTGTGACAGCTGATGTAGTTGTAATGGAAGACTTGTAACAACCATAGTCTGTCAGATTTCTCAGGGAAACACAAATGCACTCCTTGTCACTCTGTCAGGTTCTTAATGGGGGTTTGTTAGCCCAGAAACATATCTGCAGTGAGACACTGTCACTGTGCACCCAGCCTTGATGTTTTTTCAAGTTAGCCGAGCCTCGTTTGTATGCTCTTTGTGTTTATGTATTCGGTGCTGTCGTGCCTTTTCTTTTAAAAATGTTGGTGCTCTCCACAAGATGTCTCCCTCACTGATGCTTACTGGGCTGTCTGTGTGAAGTTAATGCAGTTTCTGAGAAGTGCTTGTGACAAGGAGATTGAAGGTCGCTCTGGAGACCAGTGCTCAAGCATGGGATGCTCCGACTAGCTGCAGCTTTTTTTTTAGGTGCGGATGGGAGAAATATCAGTCAGGATTTTCTCTCCTTTCACAGCCCTACTGACTCAGTGCTAATATACCAGATACAGAAACATATTTGTCAGATTTTTAAAGATAATCTTGTTATTTTTTAGGCTTTTTTTTGCATAAAAATAACATGTTTGTCCTGCTTACTTTACTGCACAGCACCTGTACAGCATGACTCAGCCAGCACTTCGTCTGTTACAAAACTGTTCCCTTGCAGTGCTCTGTGTTGCAGATTTGGTTCTCAGGCTGCACTGAGAGAGAGAGGTGAGGCAGCTGTACTTTGTGTCTCTCTCTAAGCTCAAGTGATGTCCAAGTGAAGGTAAACAGCACCATCTGCAAGGCCGTAATTATGCTGCCATTTTACAGCAGAGCCAGGAGGCAGCGTGCAGGCCCAGGTGTTCTCTGTGCATATCTATACTGTTAAACCCTCTAACGTACACACACAGAGGCCCTGCAAACATGCAAGCTCAACACTTTCAAACGAGGGCAGGCATCTTTAATGTCCTGATGTAGCTAATTTTGCATTTCACATCATTTGGTGTCCACTCCTCATCTGAGAGGCCACAGTCAGAAAAGTACAGGTGTAACTGCCTCACTGTCGTGCTGTCATGTCAGAAATCTTTACCTTATTAGTAACACCTGGACTTTTCCAACTATGACAGGATAAAATGTCCGCTGTGAATATGTGACTCATTTAGCGCTGCATTTACTGAAGCAAAACAACCCAGCCGTTTTTGGTTTTTTTTGCCTACTATTGACTGTTTACTGTTTATACAGAGAGTAGTGACAGCCTGGCCTCGGTAACAGACTTATATTTTTATTATTTGTTTATTAAAATAAAGTTGACTTTAATGTAGAATTCTACTGTTTTAAAATTAAAAACAGACGTCTGGAATTATAGTCTGAATTGTGTCTGAAAAATCTCAGAATTTTGAGATTAAAAACAAATTTCTGTCTTTTTTTGTTTTTTAAAAAATTATTTTTATATTTAAATTTTTTCATTGGTTCCCAGTCTTCTTCCATAAAAAGTGCACAAACTCTTATGAAAAAATAAACTGAGCGTTGAAGCCAAACTGGTTTTCTGGGATTTATTGAAAGAAGCCTCTGCAGAGGGATCAATACAGCACAGACAGTCTTCGCATTAGCATCGATACAGAAAAGAAAATCAGCGGCTCCTTTAAGCTCATTGTGTGGATACAAACTTTGTGATCAGCTGTGGAGGTTTTTCTTCTCACTGTCACCTGATAACAACAACACAGAAAGCACCTCATGACCTCGAACACAGAAAACAGTTGTTTTTCCATCTTCTCACGCGCTCTTTGTACAAACAGGTTACAATCACATCAGTGAGCTCAAATACAAATTTTCTTTGAATCATCATCAACATCTAAAGAAAATATGCTACGTTAGCATTCAGATTATTACCTAATTCATTACCTGAACATCATTACTTGAACGTACACCTAAACTTAAACAGTAGCAGTCCTCTGAGTGTGAAAATGTTCCTTGTTCAGAATATAATTAACTGAAACAAATATGCAGGCTGAAAGTGCAGAAAACTCAGTGTGAACATGTTAAACTGAAAGGTCGCTATAACTGAAGTTAAATGCAGTGTTTCATTTTAAGGTAGGACATCGCATTGTGTAATAATGCTGAACGTAATATCACTAGGTAATCACCAGAATTTATTAGTTATCATTCTGTTACGTCATCGTGACTCTTAAATCTTTGGGTTTTAGTTACTCGAGTAATTTCAATTTGAGAGCTGCCACTGCAAACCAGAAAATCAAACATAGGATTATGGCACTCTCGAGCCACACCAGTGACTCTATATAAAAGATGCACCTGGTGATAGTGACGTTACCCTTTGATTTTATGGACCACTGTTTTTACCGTAATCTTGGCTGTTGGAGACAGAAGGGACAATATTTGGACACAACCCTTCCTTACAGCAGTTTATCATGACCTTTCTCAAATCTAATGATTTGTGTTTCTGGGCACACATTTGGCATCATTTTGTTTTCCTCAATATAAAATTCCCAACATTTTTTTTCCTGTCCATGAACACAACTTTTTTTTTATCAACCCACTGTGGAATGTACTGATTTGATTCCATGTTCTTATATTAATATTTTCCACCAAAAGTTGTTTTAGACTTCTCACGTGTAATTTCTTCTTGATTGCCATGACAACGCCTCCCTATTGCTCATGTGTTTATGACATGACATGTATGTCGTGCTGAAGTACATTACTTACAAATTCACACTTACTGACACGAAAGAACCCGACAATTTGTGTCCATGAACCATATAAACTAGATTCCTGCGTGACTATTTCACAGACTTTCGACAAAAAGTTGCATAGCTAAATTATTAGTCTCTCTAATGCTTGCTTGTTTGGTTAGCTAGGTGCATACACAGACTCGAACCGAGTTATTCTGATTGTTTTTGAGTTGCAGCTGGGGCTTTCTAAGCGTGAATACTACCTCAGCAGAATATCTAGTAGTGACCAGATGGACTGCACAGGTGCAAAGGTGGGCATTTTAACATGGAGGTCTATGGGGAGTGACTCTAATTTGAAGCTAGCCACAAGTGGCCACAAAGAGGAACTGCAGTTTGTTGCCTTCATCACTTAGCCTCTGTTGTTACATTGTAACTTTATCCACCAAAATGTCTTGGGGTGTTTCACTCTGAAAGACTCACACCACATTGACATAGACTGTTTCTTCCTGGTTAATATTATGTGTTATTTTTTTGTAATTTTGCTAAAGAGAGGCCTGTTTGTTTTCTCGCGATAAAGACAGGAGTGTATCACAGGATGTGCTGCCTGGGTTTGTGATGTACTCCGTGCCTGCAGGCAGCAGCTAACGATCCCAAAGGTGATAGAGATATCCGATCGACAGGCTGATAATGAGACAGAGAGGGAGCGAGTGTGAGAGGAGGGTTCAGTGGGAACCCTTGTAAAACAGGATAAGGAAGCAGCTGTCCTTGCGTGACTTTTTTTTTTATTCCTGAAAAAGAAAAAATCACGATGGGAGAATCTGGTGTATTTTTAGATGGCCTTTTTTTACACTAATACTTCGGTTGGGCACGCTGCACGCAGTGAATTTAGTGTTTAGTGGCAACTGCGTGGCAGCGTCACGCCAATGTGTTGTGATGGGGCTCAGAAACATAGAAACACGGCGATAAGTGATGATGATGGCTGCTTGGAGTAAAAGCTCAAGGGCCTTGTTTCATGGACCGTATTTTTTAATTTGTTTTCCCACTCGCTGATTGCACTGCAACACACTGTAACCAAGCAGATCCGACTGCAGTGCTGTGTTTCGCTGTGGCTGTGTGTGGGTGTGAGTCTTTTTTTAAGAGTGAGAAGCAGAGAAAAGAGACACACAGAGAAGGAGGAGGAGGAGGAGGAGGTAGGGTTTTCTGCCACATCTCTGAGCATGTGTAAAAACAAACTGTACAGTATAAATACTGATTTTTTTCCCCTCCCCACTAAGGTTAAATCTGGAAAAGTCTCCCCTGAATCTCAGTCGCTGTGATTGTTTATTATGCAAAGTCAGACCGTAAAGAAAAGAGCGGGAGGAAGCCCCAGCTGCAGACATCTACCAGGAGTTTGCATTAAATCGTCTCTGTAAAGCAGAAAGCAGATTCGTTCGCTCAAGTGGAAGCAGATATTTTTAGCACGAGACAATAGTCAGCCAGCTGAGAAAGTTGCCCTCTGGTTATGGTCTAAAAATTAAGGGAGGATAGTTGAATATTAACCCCCCAACCCCGGCCACCACAGGCCCCCTAGTGCAGGCTGTGGCCTTTCAGACCACCATCGACCTTTTGGCTGACCTTCTCACTATGCAGAGTCCATGAAAACGTGCCACAGCTCAGACATGAGCGTGACATGACATCCCGGTGGAGCTTCATGTGCTGCTTGGTTGAGATGGGAATGAAAATAAAGCATATGTGAAAAAATGCACAATGAGTTTGACTTTGGCGTTAAATGTAGTTCACCTCTGTTTGGCAGGATTACACCTTGACGATGTACTTCCAGCAAGCGTGGCGGGACAAGCGCCTCTCCTACTCTGAGATTGCTTACAACCTGACTCTGGATAACCGAGTGGCTGACCAGCTGTGGGTGCCTGACACCTATTTCCTCAACGACAAGAAGTCCTTTGTGCACGGCGTCACAGTGAAGAACAGGATGATCCGTCTCCACCCTGATGGAACGGTGCTGTATGGACTCAGGTAAGACTTTTATGTGCCATGGTTGTGTCTTTATGAATTGTTTTTATTGGCAAAAGATCTGGTAGGACCACAAAAAAACTGAAACAAAATAAGAATATAAGAGAAGAGAATTCAGCCTCTACAAAAACTCTTCTCAGAGCAGTCAAGCTGCACTTTTCATACGCAATAAAAGATTATTACGAGGCCGCCCATGGTGCCACTTTCTGAGATGATTAACAAGGCTGAAAAGAAGAGGAAACACCGAGGCCAAGGGAGGCAGGTGTGTTTGTGTAGCGCTGCTCAACAACAAGGCATTCCAAATTAAGACATGCGATCAAAGAAAAACCAGGGTTATATATATTTAAAAAGCCAGTGTTTTCAAAGAATAACCTAAATCTAATTATAAAAAAGCTGATATATGACACGAAATTAGCGCCTGTTGAAGTAAGAAAAGGTGCAAAATGTGTGACTTCCTGTTTTTTCCCCCCTTCTTTACTGATATCAAAGGAACTGTGATTGTGTTTGAGCACAGAAAGGTTACGTTTGACCGTTTAAGCCAGAGCTCAGTGATTTCAATAAGCTATACCACTGACTCACTGACTGTGGATGCCAATGTCATCTAATTAATTGCACACAAGCCACAAATCTAAAACATTTCACCCCAGGTTGTAAGGTAGTATAGGAGGAACTATATGCACTCACACTGTAGCCTTTCATAGCTCCTGATGATCATCAATAATAAAAAGCTGAGCTGACTCTGATTGTGTGCAGCCCATCTACACGATGTCTCTTTGTGGCGCAGGGCTGCGATGCCTCTGAGGATGCTGTCATCCATAATTGATAAAGTCATAATCAATAATGTAGCAGTTCAATACAAACACTGAATCTGTATTTGTACTGACGCTGCGTATTTGACTGCATAGGCTAACGCAACCCGTCCATCACTGTGCCGCTGCCTCCTCTGATCTGTCACCCCCTTTTCGTGTGTGTGTTCATGCATGTGTGTGTTTAAAGGCTGAGGTTATTGTTGCTAATTCAAGATGTTGCAGTCGTTTCCTCTCTAGACTGAGATGCCCTTCTTGCGCAAAGGCTGCTTAAAAAATTTAAGTATCTGCACTGCACCATATTATTCATCGCTACATTTTGTCTCAACAGTCGAGAAATGTAATTCTGAACACTCTGACTCAATTATATAAGCCTAACACATATTTTTTGCATAACGGCCAAAAAGCAATGAAAGCCAGGGGAGTTGTAAGAGTGTTGTAAAATTTTAAGGGGGTGTGCGCAGCAGAGACATGTGGTTTCTACCTCGGATGCGTTGTCCTTGTCAATGCCGGTGCCTGCCGGCTCCTCTGTTATTTGGTTCGTGGGTTTGGTCCAGGTTTGATTTGATGCTAGCGAGTCCAGACACAAGCTGCTGTCAGAGTCAGCCCGGCCAGATGCCTGCGTGCTCTGAGCACACTGACACGTACCTGTAGAGACGGGTCAGCTGGTTGCAACAGCACAGCTTTAGTGGAGAAGATGGCTAACTGAGAGTCGTATGTTAGCGCACATCCTGTCAGAGGGCCAGGGCTGTGAATTCATTCAAGTCATGTCATCGGGATAAAGGTCAGCGGTGGTGGAAGAAGTTTTAGTTAAGAGTTAAAATAAAAAGGAAACAGTAAAAGGGAGAAAACGTAAAAATGAAGCTGCAGAAAGAGCACAAAATGATATCAGCATGTTAGCACAAATTAAGAACGGATGCATTATTAAGTAAGAAATCTTTTACTGTGGTTATTGGTCATTTTGACAATAAAATTCAATTTCTTTACACACTGCTGTTTAATTCATACCACTGCATCATATTTCTAAAACTGACTGACTGTAGCTACAATCTAAAAAACCAAAAGTGGAGTAATTATGGCTGTCAAATACATGAATCTGAGTGAAAAGTAGAAAAGTAGAGGTGTAATGCTTCCAGGTTGTTCCACCATAATTACTGTCCCTGACAGCCATTTCCTTATTATTTCTAAACATGTAAACTGTGAAAGGGAACACTTTCATGAGTAAATCTATATGTATGTAGGACATAAACATTAACTATTAATGTAAAGGTACATTGAAGACTGTGCCTTGAAATCTTGCAGTCCTGTTGCTTTTAAAATGTTTGCTTTAGCCACGGGGACCGGGTCTTGCAGGTAGTTGCCCTCTTCAGTGCAACTTAGGTGTGACAAAAGGCCTATGAGTCTGTCATCAGTTTGCAGTAGGGTCAAGTTGACAATTCCATGTAATCTGTTTGTGATAATATTGTGAGTGACTGTGAGTGAATAAATCGCAGACAATCATACATCTTTTGCTGTCTGTTGCCGTCTACATATACAGAAATTTACATAAAAGTGAAAAATCTAAGTGTTTAAATACTTCCACTCAGTTTCCAGCCAGAATCTCTGAAATTTGAGACTGAAATTCAGAAATTCGTCTAGAAACAGTAACGTAGTTTCTTCAGGACAATGATTCAACTGCAACATGCCAAAGACAACCTCAGCAACTTTGCTTTGACCTAATAGAACCAGAATACAACCAGTTGGCAACTAGTTAAGCCAACTCCCCTACTGCAAAGGGATGCATTGCAGATAAGTTGTACCCATCAGCACAGACTGACTCAGATTGAACACAATGTGTTTACAATCTCTCTGTTTTTATAAATTATAAATGCATTTTTTCGAATCTTCGCTGATTTGTCCGAAAGTGAGTCAGACCACAAATGTTTGGAGACAGGTTGCCTCCCATCAGGCGACCTGTGCAATCGTCTTGCAATCTAAAGTGTTCCCCCCAGTGGTTGAGGACTTTGCATACTCATCTACTTAATTTTTAAAAAATTAAACGCAATCACCCAGCAACCACCAATTTTTCCAAGTCATAAGAATGTTGTGATTTGTTTTTTTCTATTTTTATTTGCAGCAATGTAGCAATCGGAAAGTCAGTGATATCAGTGATTGGCAGTATGCAGTGGGTGGGTCCCACTTTTCTGTTTTATTATATGGATAAACTCTACTTTGTGCCACTTCCAGATGCCTCCAGCTGCCAAGTTTGATCTAAACTGCATGAATGGCTGCTGAACATCACAAACATACAGAGATTTCTTCATTTATTAAAGCAAAGTTTTACATTAAATTAATAAGAAATGAACAAGGTAGGAAACCAAAAAATGTAATTTAGAAATGTATGGGTGCTGACATGTTTATGGAGCTCTGCAGTCAGGACATTAAATCACTGGAGTCGATGAAGGACACAGCGACTCTCTTATTCTATCCACAATATAAACACAGCAAAACTCAACCAAGCAAACAGTCTGTAAAACTTTAAATAAAGTTTTAATTACACATAAAAAATAATCAAATTTCTTTACTGCCTTTATTTAAGTGTCGGATAGAGCAAACTAATTTTGGGTGCTAATAATTGTCAGCTAATAACATCACATGTCATCCTGCAAGTAAAACCTGCTCAAAGTGACTTATCAGTGGTTCTTGAACTACAGACTGGAAACCTGAAAGCTTCCTGCCCCTATAATCTTACCCCCTTACTATATGCTGAATCTGTCTTTTTGGAGATTAAGCTAAAATGTCTGACTATAAAATTTCATGTAATCTTGCTAAATCCTTAGATAATGAGGGGCAAAGTAAACATATTACTGATCTCGCAGGGGGGAGAGGAGTATTTGTGCTGAGCTGAAACGGGCTAACACGTTAACTGGGAAACGCCAGTAGGTTAAACTGTTTAATTTGCAGGAGATATGTGTGTGTCTCTGTGTGTGTGCGATTTGTGTCTCTGGGTAGATGTGTGTGTGTGAATGAGTGTTATTTTCAGGGGTGCACGCGGAGGAGGAAGGGTGAGTGTGTTGTTTACTCCTTATTCTGTGGATATATAGTGCATCCCAATCCTGCCAAATCCTGGTCTTCAATTACCAGGAGGAGCAGAAAATTACAACAGTGCTCCCAACTGTCACTTTAGAGCTCGGTTTGACTCTCGGGGAGAGGCAGTCTGATCTAATTACCCAGCCCCTGAAAAGGCTCAGCCAATAACACAGATACCGCCCGGGCTGCGAGGAAAAAACACACATGCACACACAACAGGAAAACACAGACTCCACTTAGCTTTTCATTTTATGCAGGAAGGGAGGAAAAAAGGGGGGGAAAACCCATACGCACAGACACCGAGTGCGTGACTCCTGCTGTATGTCGCTCCACATTGGCATACAGAGAGAGACTGAGCCAAAGAGGGAGAAAGAGACGTGAAGGTCAGACTTCATTCAAAATGGAGAAATTATTAGGATTCTCCTCCCTCCCTCCTTTCTCTGTGAATATTGTAACTCCTTTTTTGTTGTGAGCGGACACATCCTTGTGCTTTGGAGACTGATGTCGTCTTTTGTCAGGCCGAGGAGTGTTTCCACTCTGCAGCTAAAATGCACGATGATATCCCGTGGCCTGGGATGAGAACGCTGCCTTCTCTTCTGCCAATCATGTCAATGGGATCACCTTTAGAGTTATCTCCTTCTGAAGTTACCGATCAAGCCACAGAGAAACGTAGAAACCTGTTTTTTTCCCTGTTTTTTGATTGGACGTGCTCTGTGACCTGCCTGAGCAGGAAGAGACAATCCTGCATGCGTTAGCTCAGCTCAACATGGGCTCTCTATCCAAAATGGAGGAAGCTTCTCCATCTTAATTTAAGTTCTGAAATAATCTCTATTTTTTTTTCTCTTGATGCCTGCATGCGTGATGAGGTGTCAGTTTAAAGTGAAGCCTGCAGCAGGTTTGGAACCTGCAAAATCATCCAACCCTTCTGCATTTTGGCCTCTTCTTCTCTGATGCTCCCTCGAAATGAGATTCTGTCTGGGAATTCGTGGTGGTTGTGTTATGTCCGTAAACAAGGTCATTTGGAATAAAGGTGCACAGGCTGCCTTAGGGGGGTCCACACACAAACATACGCAGAGAGAGAGAGCCTGGGTTGAACTGTGAGAGGAGCATAGACACAAAAAAACCAACAAGAAAAAAAACAGCCTTTTTTAGAACTCCGTGTCCTATTAGCTCCGACGCAGAGCAAATGTAGCGTGTTTGATTCTGCGTGATCTGCGAGAGCATGGCCTCTCCGCCGGCAGGTTGGGATGAGCGAGAGAGGGACCGGCTCTGATGTTGATGAAGAGCAAACAAGCCTGTGCTTCATGACAACTGCTGCTGCTGCTGCTGCTGCTGCTGCAGAGGTCCACAGCAGACTCTCTCTGCAGTGGAGATGACGAAGACGAGGAGGAGGAGATTCAAAGATGGGGAGGGAATCCTGCAGAGAGATACCCTCGTCCTGCTTCTCCTGCGTGCTCATTATTTGCATTTTTTGGGTAATTGTAAGCGCAGGTTTTGGATGCTCTAGCTCAACCGGGTGGGGTGGGGGGTGGGATGGGTTTTTGGGGGGGGGGTGCAGAAGCAGTTCTTGATCAGCCGTGCGGCGTCTCAGACGAGAAAGCTGTGAGACTTCTGCTGATGATGTAGGTGGGCTATAAATAGACTGTTATTTTTACCCCTGCCATTTTGGCCTCATTTCTGCTTTTCCCCTGAGTTTCCTCTGTGCCACCGTGATGATTTAGTGGTGGCGATGGCGATGATGGTGAGTGATGAGTGCCTGGCTGTGCGAGCGCAACATCCTGGGAAGTTGTGGCCATAAAAAGGGGTAAACTAGGACAGAAATGAGCCTCCTGTTTTAATCCCCCAGTGCACCATGGCCCTGCTAACTGGCTCTTACATAAGAGCCCAGAGAGCAAGAAAAAAGAAGGCAGAGCCGGAGAGAGAGAGAGCCCGAGTGTGTGAAAGAAAGACTGCGAGTCTCTGCAGCTCGAAAAAATGAAATCCCAAACTTGCCAGGCTCGGCCTGAGGGAACTGAACATCTTATGCAGAAAGATTTCAAATAAAGTTTACTCTTAATTATTAAAGACAAGGCGCTTTTAAAGATGCGTCTGTAGATGTGATGAAGTTAACCGGGAGAAGGCATTGTTATTGTGGGGGATTTTTTGCCATAGTGTCCCTGCAACTCCACAGGACCACATTCTTATTCTGGGAGCAGAAATGATTGGAAAAATGTGTGAACTCAGAACATTTTTTTTTACCCATTTCTATTAATGTTTGAAACATTTACAGGCTTTCAGGAGATGACACTATATAACTATACAAACACTAATATATAACACTATACAATTCCGCACTTTATCCTACATTTTTTCCCCCATGTATCTATGGGATACATAGATATTCTTCCTTTAGTATCTATGGATGTGTTGTTATGATTTTATAAATAATGGGAATGGCGTAAAGTCTTTGATTTATCATAATAAGCAAATCCAGACACCGCTGCTTGCTTTTTTATAATAGTAAACAACTGATTTTTATTATTGAATGATCATCGTGAAGCATTTTTGTTCACATCACCTCTCTTATCAGGACAGTTTACCTTTCATTTATTTTTGTATTAGTTCAAATTCAGTGATAAGCAGCAAGATTCATATGCTCCCATTCACAACACTGTCTCACCAATGGTCTGTACATTTATATTTGAAAGACTGAATAAGACCCATAAAGAAAACATGTCCTTACACTAACATTGTGTCATAAGCCGGTCTCATTTATTTTACTTTAATTAAATTAATAATCTTTTAGTCAACAATAAAAGACAGATTTTTTGTTTAAAAATATTTTTTTTCAATACTTATTATTAATTTTTGTTAACATTGAAAATGATACAATAAAGAAAATTATAGAGAGACAAACATATAAACAGTCTGGGGTTTACATTTCTTTCTCCGCCTTCTGTCACATGCAGGTTTCTTTATATTGTGTTTTTGGTGTCACTTACAAATGTTTTCCACTTCCTCCAGTATCTATCATATTTCCATCCCATTAGTCTAATATTGAATGTAATTTTTTCCATCTCTGAGATTCCTTCTGCAATCCTAATCCCCCCCAAAAATTGTCTTTATTGTCATTGTGTATTGTTGTACAACAAAAAGACAGCAGTGTTTTTCACAGCAGCATATGAAAAAAATAATAAAACTGAAGAAATATGAATAAAGACAAATTATGACATTGAGGGATCCTTGTTGTTGAACTGAACGTCCTGCGAATGTATAAATGTAGCGTGACTTGTGGCTACTTGGTGGCCTTTTTCATTGTCACGTATGAATGAGTGGACCGCTAACACAATAAATCGATGATGTGACCGTAATCAGCTGTGACAAGGAAAACCCGCGGTTATGACAAACACTTCAACCTATACTGGGAATTCTCCCACAGGCTGCGATTATTATTAATGGTCGCATGACGCCATCGTGTTTTATATCAATCAGTATGTGTGTGTGTGCGTGTGTGTGATGGGGTTCGTCTTACAAGTCAATGCTAGATTTAGCCCCCATAGTTAGATTGTGTGTCCAGTCTCTCTCAGACAGCCTCGGGGGTTTGGCGAGGCCGGGTGCCAGCCTGTCTCAGCTCTGGCCAACTTGTCATCTGTAACAGGAAGTGCGTCACCCTGACTGAACCTGTCAGATACTACTGGCCTGTGCTCGGATTGACCAGAGGTTGAACCATGCTTTTGTTTTTATCGCTTTATGGGATAAAAGTAAAACCAGCGTAGTGTCCAAATTCCACACTTTGTTAACTACAATAATTACTAGCTTTAATAGTTTCCCAATCATGTGATTAGAATGAAATATGCAGTAAATTTCATAATAAAAGCAGAATAATTTCTCAATAAGACATCATCGACATCAGCTCAGGATTTATGGAGGCTTGAACTGAGGCTGATGTTTATTTAAAATCCGATTATACATCCATTTTCTTCCTGCATTGCTTTAATGGTTAGACAACAGAGTGCATCAACAACACAGAAACACAATAAAGGACAACTTTTGCATGAATAACTGTACATCAGTGTGACAAAACTGAGCAATCCAAACACGTTTATACTTTAGGTTTATAGTGTGAAAGCCACACAGCAGACACCTATGTGTATCTCTGACATATGCGATGACTTTTCTGCTGTGTGGATTCGTTGATTAATTTAACTTTTATATAACATATTCTTGTTAGTGCTGCATTGAGGTCTGAGAGAAGAGGAAAAGGATGGTTGAAGAAAATAAGGCATTGTATGTTAGTTGCATGGATTGACCCTGAAAGTAGAAACCAAAGTTAAAAGGCAGGACAGAGTGTTGCTGTTGGGCAATACCTGTGGCATAATCACAGAAATACTACAATTTAATTATTCTCGAAACCCCAAAATTCCAAATAGCTCCCTTTGAGCAAGCACTTGGTAACCATGCGGAGCAAAAAGTCCGCTTTAACAAGAAGAAAACCAGACAGAACCAGGCTCCGGGAGCGCGGCCATCTGCCTCGGCCGGTTGGAGTGGTTTCTCGGATTTGCCAAAGAGCATCTGATTTTGAATTAATCCTGATCCCCACATTTGATGGCATTTTCCATTTGAACCTATTACTTCCAGAAGAATAGCTTTCATGTCTGGCGCTCTTCAGGTTTGCCAACATCCTGCAGGGATGTGTACATTACTCTGCGCAGTGAAGGTCACATAAAATGAACCCGAGCTGCACGTGACCGCCTCCACCTGTTTCTGCGTTGAATCCTATATTTCTTTATCCCTGTCTCTGTGTGTAGGATCACTACAACCGCAGCCTGCATGATGGACCTGCGCCGCTACCCTCTAGATGAGCAAAACTGCACACTGGAGATCGAAAGCTGTAAGTACCGTTGTCCCTGACAACCAGCTCTCACACCCACACGAAGACATCGAATTAAAGAGATCCCACGTACGCATGCAGCTTGGAAAACCGGCATGAAAACAGTCTGCCGGCCCAGTGGCACCGAGGTAGAAAGACGGTTGATAAGACAGGATGTAAAATGCTGAGAAAGGCTGATGAGATATCAAGAGATATGCATCAAGAAGAGGAACATCACTAATGGCTCAGTGACTGATAACATCCAGCCTAATTAATTCAACTGCTACTGCAGTGGTTTCCCAAGGCGAGGAGGAGCCTGATTAGGTCCAGTATTTCAGGAGGGTGCTGATAGTGGATTTTGTGTTCAGCTTTCTCGCGAAGCCGCCTCCATGTTTGTGAAGTACAAAGACTCGGTTTCACATGGAGTTTGTAATTGTACGTGATCCGGTGCTCTCGAGTCAGGGGAGCGAGGGAGAGAGGAGGAACGTGAGAGGGAAAAAGACGAGGTCCTCTGCGTGTATTATCTGGCTCCCCTAGGAGAAGGATTATGGGGCTGGGATGTGGTGTAGGGCTCAGTCTTCCCGGGTTTGATCACACTATTGCCAGCAGCGTTAAGCAGCACAAAAACAGCGCGGGTCAGAAGACCCCCTCCCCGCTGTTCCTCTCCCATTATGTTCGCCATCTCTCTCCCCATCACTCTCTCTTTCCGTTTCTCATCTCCTTTCTTCGCACAGTCTCATCCTCTTCTTTTTTTTTCCTCCCAGCCTTTTTATCTCTCTCTCCATCACTCATATGCTCTTTTTTTCTCTCCTCCTCTCTGC
>VURO01001343.1:0-10469 GCA_015108175.1 Pelvicachromis taeniatus
TCGACGACCGACCTACCTACTATCTATCTATCTATCTATCTATCTATCTATCTATCTATCTATCTATCTATCTATCTATCTATCTATCTATCTATCTATCTATCTATCTATCTATCTATCTATCTATCTATCTGCTAAAGTCACTCTGTGCCTTCCTCTATTCTTATGTCCAATTATTATAGACCCATATGTATCTCGGAGAGCATAATGACACAGCCATCACTGGTAACCAGGTAGGATTGTCTACTTGGTAAAGACGACTCCATTGCAAGATAAAAAAAAAAAGCGTTTATATCCTCTCCAATCCCAGTAAAACCATTTCTTGTCTCCCTGCTTTTCAGCCTGTTCTTTTTCCTCTGTCTCTCTCAGCACTGTGTTTCCCTTAGGAGTGTCTCTTCTCGGTCTCCTTCTGTCTTTCTTTTAAAAAGTGGCTTATGTTGAGATCTTCTCCCTCTGTGCCTGAGTGTTTCTCTGCCCATTATTTCTTTCCTTGCTGTCCCCTTAAGTGTAATTACTGTGGTGGATGCCATCAGGTAGGAACGGGGAGTAAATATATAAATATATATATATATTGTTGTGGAGAAGAAATGGGGGAAAAAAACAGGAGGCAGGAGAAGAAGCGAAGAGTAGTAGAACAGAGAAAAGATAAGGAGAAGTGGCAGCAAAGAGGAATAAGAGGAGAAATGAGAGCGGGGTAATGTAATCTTACTGTGGGAAGTGTGGTAATATATCACATGCCAGAGTTAATAAAATGTCTCGATGCCATTGCTTTAGACAGGAAGGAAAGGTTAACTGCTTCTTATAAATGTACTTCACCAAACACAGGTGGATGAGATTACAACTGCTTGCACACGCGCACGTACTGTAAGAAGCAACACAAGCTTACAGGCAATTCACGCATCTGCACAAGCACTGTTTGCGTATAAATGTATACTGCATGCGTGTGTGCAGGCAGCACCAAAGTGTGCGCAATTTTGAACAGACACATTCATGACTCTGTCTTTATAAGTATATGTGCAGTCAATCAGTAGGACCTTTGATGATAGGATGAAACCACATGTGGTGGAAAATCTCATTTTCATGAAGTGAGTGTTCTTGTGCATTCCCATCATCGCTCGTTTCTCTTCTTACTTTTTTCTCCTCTTTTTTCCATTCTCTTGCCTATCGTATCCCTCCACTCATCTATCACCCTTTCTTTCTTCTCTCCCCTCTCTATGCATATCTCCTCTCGTCATTTTCCACCTCCCTCTCACCCTCCACCTCCTCTCCTCCCTGTGGTCGGCTCATCCCTCTCTCCTACTCCTTCTTTTGCCCCAAGGATATCTCCCCTCCTACACGGGCTCGCCTCATCCCTCTCTCTCTCTCCATTTATTTATATCAATGAGCAAAAGTCATCCTTTCATCTTCCTCCAGATGAACAGACTCTGCTTGTGGAAGAGGACAGAAGAAAAGATGAGCCGAACACAAAGGAACACAGTCTCTCCTAGTCCATAAATTCAACTGTACCAAGCAATGGGAATATTATATAAACTCACCCTTGTAAAAGGAGATAATTCAATGTGTTTTGGCTGGCTGGTAACAGGATTGTTTCACCACAACCACTCCAAACACATATTAACGCTGAATTGAAGAAATCAAGAGTGTATTTCAGCATTTACACAAAGGACTATTGTGAACAACAAAAAAAACAAAAACATTTTAGAGAGTCAAATTCACCTCAGGCTCATGGTTTGGCCTCAAATCCACCAACGATACAAAAAGACACAAAGAAATAATCTTCTGTGCTGCTTGTGTACAAAAGAAAAAGAAAAGCTTGAAGCACTATGATGTTTTGAAAATATTGTCTATTTGGTGAGGATTGTTTCAAGCTTCTGGTGTTAAATGTTTAAAGATCAGAGCCTGCAAATTACTGCGTTATTATTCTGAAATTATGATGTCCTTATAAAGCACTAATGGGACATATTAACAGAGCAACAAAGCATTGAATTTCTACGTGTAAAAATGCACAGTATAGTACCAAAGACAGTGAAACAAAACAAATATAAAATGAGTGTGTAATCTTACTTAAAAAAAAAAAAAGGTTTATAGAAGAAAATCGGTTTAAATTAATCAATAAATCATCATTTATGGGGTATTTTATTGGTAGTTAGTTTTCATGCTGCATACCCAGGCTGTGAGTCGATGACCGTACCAAGTGCCAATCTGGAGCTGACCCACTTTTTAAATGAAGACTTCCATAAACCTTTGAAGTGATGGACAGCCTATGTCCGTGTATAAAAGGGTTACTTGAAATAGGTCCTGGATCAATGACCAATATACCCACTGCAACTGCTCTAATTTCTGATTTGGTACTGTGAGATGAGGGGAATCGTATCATATTTCAGAATGCAAACCTGTACCTTGTACAGGTATGTATATGCATATATGCACTCACAGTTACAGTGCAATGGAACTACGATATAGTGCAAAGTGTATAAGTATAGTGTAAGTATGAGCAAAGTATAACTTGTCTGATATATTTCTACTATTTCAGACAAGTTCATACTTATTTTAACCCTCATTAAACCTTAACATGCAGCGCTATAGACAGAGAATGAGTTGAAGCTAATTATTTGAGGTGGACGCTAAAGAAAAGGCAGCCATGTTGGCATGTTCACTTCAAGTTTGTTCACGTTTGTAAAGTTCCAGTTCTTATTCAAAGTATTATTAATGGACCCTTTGTTCCAAGCTTCACAGCCGATGGATAATTTAAGAAAATATCGTGCCAAGTTTAGACTCTTGAACTATGGGAATGACCTGGTACATGGACAGGTTTCGACCTGAAAGAGGTATAAAGTAAAATGACAGAATGCTGATGCCCAGATAAATCCATGCCCTTTCGGCCCCCAAACATATACAGTACAGCTTGTCTGATACCAATAACTAACTATAGAAGATGCTGACACGACAGTTTATAGCTGTTCTGCTGGTGTGCGCTTCCAGAAGTTTTTATTTAATGTTTAACTGAATTTCAGTATGTGTAGGTTCAGGTATCTGGAAAACAATACAATCCGGACTGTATTTGGATTGGATTTTTAACCCACATAATTGTAGTTTATCTCATTTTATATCTATTTAGATTTTCATATAGTTAATCCAACTATTTTGCTTAGATCTTTCGTGCTGTCTTAGAAGGTAAACCTGTAAATGAACGCTTTTCTTACTTCAGAAGTAAGAAACTAGTAGCTTTAAGGATAAATGACACCAACTAATTTAAAATGCATGATGGTGCCCAATGTAATACATAAATGATCCCCAGCAATACTGCAGAGTTTGTGCAGTGTTGTATAATATTTGCTTAGCCCTACTTTAGTAAGTTAATGTGATTAATTCTTAAATTCCTAAGCATATAATCACTGTAGCCCATTAGTGCTATTATGACCACATGGTTACACTGTATTAATGCTGTTTTAATTAATTCAATTTAAGTCCTTTGGGGTAATATAGCTACATTATATGATTTTTTTTTACATACCATACTGAGTATTAAAACCGAGTCATAATCTTAATCATTTTTTCTCCTGTAAACAAGTCTGTATAAAATAGAAAAAAAAAGGCAAAGTGACAGTTTTTATGCTTTTACTCATTACAAGTGAAAAATAACATCTATAAAACGACAGCACATTCAGTTAGAACAATCTAGTAGCAAAATTAATGTAGCATACATGATGTCTGACACGTGTCTTGGAAACTTTTCCTGGAGTGTCAGGAGCAAACCATATATTTACAATGCCTTTAGTGTTATGTTATCCTTGAACAGTTTAGTAGCTCATACATTTCATGCCGTTGGCTGTGATCACGTAAGTTTCACTCAAAATAAAAGCCACTAGGAAAAAAGACACAGTCCTAGAAGCATCTTACCTCTTGTACCTCATGTTTTCTTCCTATTAGCTAAAATGTTCAGGGACTTTAATCAACGTGTTTCTCCGTGTTTAACTTTTTATCCATTTATGCTATTCTGACATTTTTCAAATGCAACGCATGCCACGAGAATTGATGTGTTTGACTGATGTCGAGCTGCGCTATTCTGCCTTGTATGTCTTGCACTCTCAAAGAAGCTGGATTAGGAATGAAAAAGAATTGTGATGATGATTCCCAATAGTCACCTTTGGCTGTATTTTAAATATTTTCCCTCCCCACATGTATATAATTGAATTATTTTTAAGCTACTCCTCCACTGTGGGCATGACAATTCCTCTAAAGTGGAATCTTTTAGGTTTATTTAAGTGTACTTAAGGGGTTGCCTGAGGGACTGTGTATGAGACACTCGGTCAGGAGAGCTGATGTCTGACACGTGTCTTTCCAATCAGCTTCGTTGCCTTGACTGACTCATCCTTTGTGACTCAGATGGTAAAAAAATCTCACACTGTGACACCTGATGGCTTTGTTCTCAAATAAAAAGCACTTCTGGGACTTGAAGGGAATCATGCACGCATACGCGGACACACACACTGGTGATAATGGAATAACGAGCTCCGTTTGGAGAGTTACTGCGCTAGACTCAGATGAACGTGGAATGAGCCAGAACACCTTTAGTTTTCCATTAAGAGGGAAGCTGTGAGGGAGGGGAAGCTGCCTGTACTCAATGGTCTGTGTCCAGGGAAAACTGCAGAGCTGGATAGAAGAAATGATACAGAGAGTGAGAAATAGGATGATGATGTTATTGGTTAACTGCTGGGACTGTGATTAAATCCTCTTCACTCAGATAAGTCTCTCTGTCACTTTCCTTTTCGATTTCAAGACATACAATTCAGCTAGCTCACTCTGAGTCAGTCTCTCCACATACACAGTCCCATCTCTCCTTTGTCTCTGTATCTTACAAGCTGTCTCAATATATATTTAACCTCCCTCTTCTTGCTTTTGCTTCCTCTTTCCACCCTTCTTTCATTGTCTTTGGAGCCGAATCTCAGTCGTATTATCTCCTGAGAATTAAATCAAAGCACCCTACAAAATTCTACCCAAACCCCGTGGATCTGCTAACTCTGTCAACTAGCTATCTCCCGTGTTTATGTCTCTCTGTACAGTATGTCAAGTGTGATCTAAAGCCTTGAGTAAAGATTAGGCAGTTATGTCTTTACTGAAGGAAGGGATGCGCAAAAGCACTATATAAAGAACAGTCGTGATTTAGAAGGAAAAGAAATGCATCTTTGAACAGTGAAAAATCAATAGTTAGAGATGATTATCGTTCGTCTCTTCAAGAGCAAGCACAGAACTGTGTTTATATTCAATATTCTGTCAAATCATGTAGAAAGAAAATTATTCATAATGTCACGAGGAAGAAATTATTTAAAAATCTCAAATGCGCCAGTTTTCGAATAAATGGATAAGTGATGAAGCAGGGGCGCATGCTTGATTGACTTCACAGAAGTCTCTTGCATGGGGGTTTCACTTAGCGGGGCATTATGGCTCCTCTTTCTCTCATTACGACTTTTCTCTTCACCCCTCTTCTACCCAGCTTCTCCAGTTTGTTACTGATTCCGTATATAATCTGCATGAATGAAATATTGCATTTGCTTTCACACATATTCAGCTGCTAATTGATATGCATGTCAGTCGAAGATTTAAGGTTGCGTGTGTATTGGTTAGCCATATTCAAAAACAGGCCTTTCTTAGCAATGTGTTGAAAAGTTGACAATTTGTGCTCCATCACATTGAAACTGGTGGTTTAAAAAAAAAGATTTCAGTTGTAAGTGTGCTTAAAACGAGTTAGATCTCTTTACTGCATGAAAATCGATCAAGAGAAAAGCAGTCGGTTGCGGTTCAAATTTGAGAACATCAGCACTTGTTTACTCTGACCCCAGTGATGCTGATGTGAGAGTTAGCAGGTGGACATGGATGGACCCCATGATACTGCACTTTTTGTTACATGCCCTCCAGGTGTCTGGAACTCTATTGACAATCTCTCAAGATGTAGAATAAAGACGCAGACCTATATGTTTTTTTAATAATTCATCAGTGTTGTTTTCTTCCAGACTTTAGCCTTCAAAGACACCTGTCAGACTTTTTTTCCCATTTCTTTGGTAGAATCTTGTCTTTCTTTGGTTGCAGGACTGTTACAATGTCCAGTTTTCTTTGACCGAATTATTCTTTCATGTTGGGGATCTTTCATCTGGGACAGCTGGAAATTGAATGGTGTATATACCTGCTTTAAGGTATTGCCTCATCCCAGCCAATATGAGCGGCCTGCTACAACAGCACCAAGTCTGGGGGATAATGCTGTCTTAAGCACAAACTCAAACAGGGCAAATCTCAAAAAGGAGACAATTTGGAAGACATAATTTTGTGCTGACAGGTGGTCAGGAAATCGTTCAAAATAAAAGTAAAACATAACAACAGGTAATAATTCAGCAGAATTTTTAACCTCCTAAGACCCAAACTCGTTCATGGCATGCATTTTTAATTTCTATTTGCTATTTGGGCTGACTGGGACAAACAAAGAATTACCTGATTATTTTTTCCTGATTTCTGTTTCTGAGAAAAATGAGATCCACATATGAGGACATTCATTTTACATTTTGATCAAACAGTGGCAGCATAATGTCCTCATGAGAGGATATCAGGCCTCTGTAGAGCAAAATTTTGTATTTTGGCTTAGACAACTCAAAATGTGATGTCCACATATGTGGACACCATGTCCTAGGAGGTTAAAGTCACTCTATATTGATTTACCAAGAGACTTGTATACCACTGGTGCTAGGTGGTATTCTTGTAAAGCTGTGCAAGAAAACAAAAATAATGCATTATTGTCAGTTTATTGTCATTATAGTAATACTATTGTAAAATGTTTGCATGTATCAAAGTTTTGTTGACCCAGTTAGGAGTCAGATATGAGTTTGAGTTTTGTGACCACCAAACCACAGTGGGATTAGTGAGGGAATGAGCATTGGGCTGTTACTGTTGGAATAAATGCCAGATGATTCAATGAAAGCAGCAGTCACGATTTCATCTCATAACTGGCAATTGTACAAAGTATCAGTATGAGATCTAAAAATTACTGCTTTATTATTTGTGCTTTTCTCCTGCCATCTGAACATTGAAAATTATTCAGGAGAGGATACCTTTCCCAGTTGCTGAAGATTGAAACAAAGCTGATGAATGCAATAGAATTAATTGAAAGAACGACTGAGGAAAATATCTAGCAGCAGTGATTCTCAATTGGAAAATTCTGCATGACATTTAGATTATGAGCATACCTATATGACTGTTCCAGTGAATCCTAAAGCTGCACTATTCATTACGCTTAAATACAGTCTTTAAAATGATATGATGGGTGTAAACTAAAATGTGCTGCTGCTCGTCTGCAGATCTTCCCAGCTTTCTGGAGCATTTTGGTAACTTTCAGCTTTTTACAGTCAAAGCTTTTCACTATTTAGGTTCAGTCTGACTAATCTTATTAGCCACATTTCTTAATGCATCTGTTTCTTTCCACAAAAACCCACCAAAACTCTTTTTCTTTATCTTCACATCTAGTGGCTGGCAAACACAACAACTAGCCGGTGAGTATAGGAAAACCGTATTCTACTGACAAGCCTAAATTGTGGAACTAACTTTAGACAACGCAACCTCAAAAGGAAATGATTTTCTTCCATTGTGGCTAACTGTGGTAATGGGCAACGTGTGCAAACATACAGTATTTGTCTTCTTGATTTTATGGGGTCTTACTGTAATTTGTCAAGGTTCTGCTGGTTCAAATGGCCACAAATTCACAGACGGATTAAAGCGTCTTTAAATTAAAAAGCAAGTGAATGAGTCTGTTAGTGGCGCAGCTAATTTCAAACAAAATGGTAGCATATCACGCAAACTGATCCGTAAATTGCCTAACTGGAGTTGGCATCTTGTATTTGTGATTAACCTTTAAGTCTTTGATATTAAATGCACACGAACATGCAAAACACAGATGTGCACAGACAGTATATGAATAGATTTGATCATCACTGTAAAAATGATCAAAGAGCACTACTCTTCACACAGAAGCTTTTTAATCATACTTGTTTGAAATGACAAGTATGCTGAGGCAAGGTGATAACAGAATCTGTTGAAAAGCGAAAACAACATCAGAGAACGTTGCTTCTTTCCACTGCCACTGACTCCACCTGCAAATGAGGGAATGTGAAAATTAAGAGAGATTAAGAAATGACAAGCATTCTCTTAAAAGGGAATACGTTGCTCTTGGCCTTTTGCAGAGTGCTTCTGAGCTGTGCTGTGAAACCATTCTGTCACCTTCTGATAATGACTGAGCGAAGTAGAGGAACAGAAGCAAAGAAGACGAGCAAAAACCAACAACAAAAAAAGTCGAGTCGAGATGGGTATGAAAATAACAGAGGAGATGAGAGGGGAGAGCGAAGGAATAAAGTGACTGGATTGGAGGCCACTGTTCAATGTTTTCAGGCATGTGAAAGGACTGCTAAAACTGTCACCGCTGAAATGAACCTCTAGATAGTGTTTGATCAACCTTTTACCTCGATTCACACAGCTGTGAATAATCTCTGGAGTCCTTCTGCCCCACCTCCACACACACACCCCACATTTAAAGCCTCCGAACACTTTAGACAATACACACCATTTCTCCTCTGCACGAAAAAAAGTTGTCTAACCTTTCAGCATCGTTTCCCAGCTTATTAATATGCCTCATCGCTAAAAGGCAGGAAGGGAAAATGTCTCATTTAAATTTGGAACGGCTATGAGATGGATGTGGGATTCCATTAAAGTGCCTCTCTCTTTTATGATAAACACACAAGTGCACCTCTGCACTCGTACGTACACACCTTGGCAGAGCTCCACACACTACTGCAAGAGTCAGTGATTAAAAGGATGAGGGTGAAACTCAATCTGAGCACGTTTTTCCCCAAGCCTGACATTTCAACTTCTTGCTCTGCTTTAATCCTTTGTCTATAACGCAGTGCTAAGTGGCTAGCAGAATAGATTATGTTTCTTTTTCTCTTATTCCCTCTTAAGCCAGCTACAGTAGAATATAAGCTTTTAACTTTAAAAATCTTTTCACCTCGTCTCACCTTTCACCAATTCACTTCTGAAACTGCTGTTTCCTGACATGCTTTCGTTTAATCTGTACAAGACTGTAATTGTTATTTTTGACAGCAGTACCCTCAGAGCTTCAACGTTTCTGGTCATTTCAAAACTTTTGGTAACCCTGCAGTCAAAAATAATGAAAAAAGACAAATAAAAACAAACAAACAAACCTGATTTCAGGTATTATGACAGAGTATTTGGGGCACATTAGAAAAAAAAGTTTTTTTTTCATTACCGTATTCTCCAGCCTACAAGGTGCACCTGAATATTAGCCGCACAACTTGAAATTATGAAAAAATCCTCTTTTGTTCATACATTAGCCGCACCAGACTAAAAGCCGCAGGGGTTTTAATGAAAAAAATGAAAAAAGCATGCAGCCTAAATATATTTGTATTAAATTTCTGATTAACCAGATTTTTTTTTCCCTAGAAGAAAAGAATCTCCTCCCTGCATCTAGCACAAATACATTCTCGCTTATAAAACTATCATGGGTTGAGTGATTACAGCAGTCATGTCGTGTCACAGCCTGTTTCTCCACCAGCTTGCAGAGAGTGCACAAACCTAACAACAGCACAGTTTCATTTTTTATCCTGTCATTAAGTTCAGTAAGAAGTGTAGTTAGTAAGATCTGACATGACCTGCTGTTTGTCATTCTAACTGGCAACAGGGATTATCAGCAGTGGCTTAAAGTCACTGCCTGAATTTTTATACACTGAGCTTCACTAATAAGGGTGCAAAAATGTAAGACTTATTTGCAGTGGTGCACCAAAAATAGTCTATTCACATTCTCGATTTCACTTTTAGTTCTTAAGTGAAATGCTTGTAGAGCCCTGGGTATGCTGCCATCATTTGAAAGAGGAATCTTCTACCATATACATGTTAAACACAAGTACCTTTAAATAAATAAATAGAGTTTATCTTCCTTTAGTGGCCTGTCTCTTATTAACACCCGTTTCTAATAAACGCCGGTTTGAAAACATGTCACGACAAATAGACGCCGGTATCCAATAGTAACCGGGCGACCTTCAACCCAGAAGTCCCTCTGCGCTGTCATTGGTCCTCCCGCATCTTATCACTCGGCCAGCTGTTTCCAATCAGCCGTCATCTACGACCAGCGCCATTTAAGCTGGATGCGCGGCGACCGTCGAAGTGGGATTATTACACTGAACTGGAACTGTCGGCTAGCGAACCTGCTAACTGTGATTTTCTGGTCTTTTGCTTCCTCTCGAGGAGAGTCGGGCGGAGAGAAGTTTCAGGGAGCACCACTCGTGCACTGGGCTACCACAGACAAGGAGACACTCGGGAGCAAAGGAGGAGCACAATTGGGAACTGCATTATTTGTGAACTGTTGGAATACGTTTTGGAGCGCTGTAAGTAAACGCAGTCACCTCAGTCTAAAATTT